>MU188863.1:57711-95152 GCA_016904865.1 Pissodes strobi
TACGTAACAAGCTGGATGAGGTGCAATGTTATACATACCAAAAAAAATGTGATGTGCTACTGCTCACTGAGACTTGATTTTCTGAAGACAAGTGGCTGTATGAAATTCGGGGCTATAAGTCTATATACTCCTGTAGGGATAAAAAAGGGGGTGTTGCCGCAATATATGTTAAAAATGGAATCAGCTTTAAAGAACTTTGCAAATCCTCACTAGATGATAATTTAAGTTGGGTAAGTGTAAGCATAAGGGATCAGGGTACCAAATTGAGCTTAATTTACTAACCACGATCCTATAACAATGACCAGTGCCTTAATACTTTAGAGACTATCATATCAAATAATCCCAAACAACACATTGTAATAGGTGATTTTAACATAAACCTACGGAACCATGAATCTGACCTGGTACAGGACTATAAAGCCTTGTTGGCAATGAAGAATTTTAAAATCATGACTACTATAGGTAAAAAAATGCTACCCGAGTGACCAACAATACTCAAAGTTCTTTAGATCTTGCCTTAGTTGAGCAAAACTATATTAAATTTGTTCCAACGTTCTTGAAAAAAATGCCTTGTCAAATCATGGCAGGCTGGTGATTAGCCCTGAAGAAAATATTAAAATCAACACATGAGATCACACATATATAGAGTCACAAACACTAAAGCTAGGAGAAAATATTGCAACACATAATTTTTGTTCGAGTGGTATTCGACATGACTATTTTACGAGAGTGAGAATAAATAATAGAAAACCTATGCTTTTAAACAACTTTTATTTATATTTTTAATAAATCCAGCAATAAAAAACGTACAAAAATTATTCATTTATATAAAAATTACAATTATTGTAATTAATGATTTGCGCGTTATTTTTTCCAACTATAGCAGAATTTGTTTGCATCTGGACTTGGGTTGCACTCGTAGTAGAAGCAGAGACCTCTTTTCGAAGATTTTCATTAAGTTTTAAGTGGTGCTCCGGGTTTAGCTGCAAGTATGGTTTTAAACAGTTGGTACTGGAATGACCTGTAAGCTTAACAAGTTTTTGGTCACCAACTCATTTTCTTGCCAATGTAGAGATTGCAGACGATCGATGGGAATGGTTTGTAATCTTACACGTTTTAGTATCCAGGACAATTTTTTCCGTAGATAGATTTGTCCATTTTGATATACTGCCCAAAGGCATGTTTTGATTCCATACTCTTTTTTCTCAATTGGGACTGACGGTCAAAAATAGCTTCTCTGCTGTTAGGCTGGGATTGGTTGCTCTTTTTCCATAAGCTTCAAATGACTTCGAAAATATTGGATTATATTCAACTCGCCCAGAGAAATCACCTTTAAGGTCAAGTTCCTTTTGAAAATACTGCATTTTGCAACTTGCAGCTTCATTACCGCGCCAGGCAAGTACAAAGGAGCAAATGTGAAAACAAATCTTCTGTAACCCGTCTGGATTGTTCTCTTCGTAGCAGTCCGCCATTTTCAAAAGTGGTTCTAGTGTGTTTTTGAACTTACCTTCCTCTTTTCTGGTGCTGCTTGCAGTTGCCAACGTTTCGCAGCTCTGGCCAAGCGAGCTGATTTGAATATAATGTATTGAATAGAATCAGTTTTCCTGTCAAATTATTTATAGTAATTATCTTGAGCTATTTGGGCAGTTATATTCCATAAAGACTTTATACTTGATTCTTTATAATCTTCACCATTTTTTTCTTCATGTTGCATCCGTAATCTTTTAGAATTTTTGATAAATCTTCCGGCAAAGTATCTCTTTCTATTTTTTTTTATATTTTCTTTCCAGCGAAAATTGAGAAAATTGTTCCCACGCTGACTTCTTTGATCTCACTGTATTTTCGGGTGTTGTTTTACGAACTGCTCCTTCTATATGATTAAAAGAATTAATTCCGAATCTGTTTTCACTTGAGAAACTCATTTTTTCGCATAAAAATTCGTGTTAATGAAAAAATGTCACTTTGAAATGACTTATCCTAAAATATCAAGAAATTGTCGCTTAATTTGGTCGACCACCAGTAAGGTACTTGTATTGTCAACTGAATACTTATTTTATTGCCGGTGTAATAGGCTCTAATGAAATAGTCATGTTGAAAGCATAATCCTCTAAAATATTAGCTAATTCTTCAACACTTAGAGACCAATCTAATTTATATGAGTTTTCATCACACAATGCAATAAATTCTTTCCACACCCAAATCTTTGATTTTTTTATTATTTGGCATTAAAAGTTCTGCTTTATTTCTCATAACTCTTGATCTTCTTTACCAAAATGGGACATTTTAAACAGCAACATTTTTATGTCAACCACACGAATTCTAGTTTGGCACATGATAAATAAATGCATCACCGCTGGCACATGTGTTGGTACCTAGCCAATGTAATTTGATTAATTTTGTCAAAATGATTATCAAAAAATTGCATTATTTCTTAAAAGTTTGGTGTGAAATTTTCTTACCGAATGCTGCACTACTCACGAATATTTTAAGAAAATTTTCAAAATAATCCAGGGCTCGGAAATTTTCCAGATATAATTTAGTTACTACTAGTATTATAACTGAAAACTGATATTGATAGTTTTTGTATGCACTCGTTATATTTTTACTGGAAACATTGAAACATAATATATCCATCACAAACAAGTTCAAACTTACTCCTTATTTTTAGATTTATGCCTCCAAGTAGTACCGTATACTCATGGAAGGGCACGAAATATATGGGTGAATTTGGACCTGTATGTCCTCAGAAATTCCCAGACGAGTCGACCATGACAGAGCAGCGAAGAAAATACGTGAACAGATTAAAGCAATTTCTGCGATATGAGAGCGAAGACTGCCTATATTTGAATATATATGCCCCTTATCAAGGTAAGTGCTATGAAGTAGATCCTATCAAATGACTGAATGTTCTAATAAAATGGTGGATTCGAGCCTTATTAATCTTTTCCATAATACAGAGAGGTTTGATACAGATGTGATACACCATTGCTCGAAGATGTCTTCTCGAATAAGTTTCAACTTGTACGAAGCAGATCATTAGCTTAGGGGCTTAGAGGATTATATATGTACCAAACATTTTTGTATCGACCTATATGAATGTCATCATTGACAATTACTAAGAATCCATATTTATCCTTGCAGGTCTCTGAACAAATATTTTTTAAAATATCCAATGACACCTATGTATAGTAACTGAACTTTTGCATCCCATTGTTATTTGAATTCACATTTTATATTAGTTCAAGCACGTGTGCTTGTTGTTGATATTGGAAAATCATTAACTTCTAAAAATCTTACATTAACTACAAGATGCCATGTGATAAAAATTCACATGTGACGGAGGATAGTTGGAATACGGCCAAAACGGTCTAAATATAAACACATACGTTTTTGTTTATGTTCCTAAAATGTAACTTAAAAAGCACAAAACAGGTATACGTACAACCTAATTTGCTACTGTAAAGCTTGCTATAAATGTCCGACCGGTGTGGCAGCTGCTGTTAGCCTGTGCTTTTAATCACGATTCAGCATATCGTAGTTTTAAATTATTATTCTATAAACTATTACCAGCATTAAATAAGATTAATTCAAGAAATCACGTAATACAAATAATAGAAGCGCAATAAAAAACAAATCTCTGAAAAGGCAAATTAGACAAGTTTTATATAGACAAAAAATTGTCATTTTAGTTAGCTGAAACAAATTATGTAGACACGTTCCATATTGATGTACTGAATTGAAGTTTTTACTCCACTTACACCAACATATGTTAGGGTTTGTTAATATCTGCAAACTTGAAAGGTGATCTTAGATTGGTCATCTAACTATATGATGAAAACTTATAAATACAGTAAATCCTTTTAATAGTGCAGATCATATATTGGTCATTTATGAAGGGTGGTCCTTTAAAAGAGAACACAGGGAAATGAAAGCAAAAGTTATTTAAATATTAAACATTGATTATTTCTTAATAATTTTAATTACATAACAGTTCTAGCGTCAACTTACTAAAGAAAGAACTTTAAATTAAATTTCAGGTTCTTCGTCCTCAATTTCAGAATCGGAAGTAAACAGACCCACTTGTCGTACCATTTTAAAACAGCTGATGATAGTCAATTTTTCAGTCTCGCTTACCACACTGCTATCAATTAACGAAAATTGTTTCAAATCCACAAAATTATCGTTTAAGCTAGGAAACAGTTGGGCGAGAGGAAGGATCTTCTTCTTCGCAGTCCTCCATATCAATATTGCATATAAGTCCGATTCTAAGAAGTAACTTCTTTACTGTCATCGAGGACAAAGTTTGCCAAGCCACCGAAATCCATACTAAGGCGTTGGTTAAGGTAATGTTTCCTTTATTTGTTTTAGAGGACAACCATTATGTAAAAAGCCTCTTAATAAAATAACTTCTGCAGAGCATCTTAAACTTGTAGAAGCTTCCGATTGGCTAGTGATATTCGACTCTGAAATAATTCAGGCTCTTCACCCTCAATTTCAGAATCAGAAGTAAATTGCCCCACTTGCCGTGCCATTTCAATAGAGTTGATGATGGTCAATTCTTCAGTTTCTATTGCCACACCGCTATCAATTAACCTAAATTATTTCAAATCATCAGAAGTATTGTTTATGGTAAGAAATAGTTGGGCAAGAAGAAAGATTTTCTTCTTTGCGGTCCTCCATATCTATATTGCACATATAAGGCCATATTGATTGGTTAAGATAACATTGTTTTACTATTTGTTTTAGAGGACGACCACTATCTCCATTATTATGTTAAAAGCCTCTTAATAAAATAACTTCTGCAGAGCATCCTAAACTTCTGAATAATGTTGGCATTGTAAAATGGAGGTTGGTGTCAGAAGAATAAATATGGCACTGTTTATTGCAATTTTTGAATGTAATGTTGCTTTATCTAGAAACAATGCCACTTTCATATTCTGCCTCTTCATCTTAACATCAAATCTGTGAAGCCACCTTGTTATGATGTATTCGGTCATCCACGCTATTTTTTGAATATATACTGAAGAGGAAACTAATCGCCCCTTTAAAGCATCTAGGATTTTTTATTTTACCTGTGATACGTGGTCTCTCATTTTCACCATCTATATTTGCACAGAACAAAACTCTGATTCAAAGTTTTACAGTCTTTCCTCCAGAGCATATGTATGTGTTGAGAGTGCACGATAGTAGAGACCCAGCTGATCTGCATCATACACATTCCTTTAAAATTGTCACTAGCTCCTCCTTCCAGGTTTTTATATCTGCGATAGTAATATCATCCACAAATTGTCTTGATCACGATATCTTTCTAACCCTTCCATTGATGCTTTGAAGTCGCTTAGAACCAGGCTTTGTGGAGCGATATTGGTAAGTGCTTGTTTCGAGTCTTACAAAACCAATTAAAAACTATTTTGTCCAAAACAAGTCCCTCGGCTTCAGGAAATTTTCTTTTTTCTTCACCATTACCACCGTCTGGATAAAAATATTTGACTTATTTTTTATTTTGTAGAAATATTGAAGATTTTTTAGCCAATTTCCTTTCACTTTCATCGATTATATCAATTTTGTCCCTGATAGAAAGGGGCTTCCTTTTTCCTGCCATACTTACAATATTTAATGATAACCAGTAAAAGACAAGACAAGACTAGGTTTAAAAAAGGCAAAGTTAGTATTATGTAAGCTGTGCTTAAGTTATAAATGATATAGCCCATTATCATAGATGCAGTTCGTGCCATTTACATCTCTCTGAGCTTTATTGAGGGGCATTGTCGTATATTAGAACATTTCGATGATAAGTGCCCGCCATCGTTTTTATGAAGGGTCAGTATAAACAGGTACAAAAGAATGAACCTTTCAATTTCTAAACCTAGGGAATTCAACATCGGTCGCTATATGAAGAAGGTTGTTTCAAAAGGGTGTTACTGTACCTCAATATTAAAAACATTTCCAGGATGTTATTATATCCATTAGTTTGGGTTAGTTTTGGTTAGGCGTAAGGGTAGTCTGACAGGACCGTCTGAAGAATCTTTGTTCCCAGGGAGCATAAAGAGCCCTTGCAAAGCCTATTGCACTGTCATATAAATCTAGCGTCTTAATAATATTACCTGCAATTCTTATAAGTGCTTAACTAAATGCCTATGTGCCAAGAACCTTAAGACAATTTTGGTGATCTTTAAACTCGGGAAGGCTCCTTGTTTCAATGTGTTTTGTCCAATTAGTCTACATAAACAGATATACAGTAATTTTTTCCTCTAACTTAGATGAATCAATAAATTTTAAAACGCGAACTGGAGATTTTTTGCACATTCTGAGCCAATGTGTCCCTGGACGCTTGGCTTCAAAGAATTCTTTGATACTGGTAGCCAGGTAGCTTGCTATTGTCTCGACCTTCTCTAAATTTTGCTCCTCATCTTTGAAGTAATTCGAATCTCCCTTTCAGTGCCTCAAATGTGTGTATTACGGCTTAATTGTTGCAGGATTTTTCTCATATTATAATAGAACGTGCCAGCAGTGATCTGACAAAGAATCTTCCCCAGACACCTCCCTTTTCAAGAATCCTTGGCGTAGTGGCTTTTCTACATATTGTTAGGGCTATAACCGATTGTCGCGGCGGTGTTAAAAAGGTGGAGACTCATCTTCTTTTGAGTAAGTATGTCGAGGTAACTCGGATAGGGGAATTTGAGTAAGGCCCTGCCTCTAAGGTTGACGTCTTCGCTACCTAAAACAGTGTAATGCTCACAAGTGCAGCAACTTCCCTAGAGAGATTTCTGGATCCATAGATAAATAAGCCGAGTAAATCACAATTTACCTTTTATGAATTCCCTTATGCTTGACAGCAAACAGGTCCTTGGTGGAAGTTCCTTGCAGGGGTACAGCCTCCATATC
Source organism: Pissodes strobi (assembly GCA_016904865.1). Lineage (NCBI taxonomy): Eukaryota > Metazoa > Arthropoda > Insecta > Coleoptera > Curculionidae > Pissodes > Pissodes strobi. Next base: position 64,597 of record MU188863.1, read on the forward strand.
CTTTACATAAACGCAACCTTTGGCACTTTGGAAGAAGTGCGGTAATAAACTGCTCCACCTTCTGCACCAAGTCTTCTAACATCTCTATCGTAAGCCCAGGGTTCCTGTTTTGGAGTTACATTCATGTTATGGTATAAACCTGAATAATGTTTAAAAACATAATACAATAAGTTTAAGGTTGACAAGAATCTTTCTTACACGTTGTTGTAGGTTTTCAGTAATACGGGTATCATCTCAATTACGTCCCCAATCAACTGTATACAAATATATGCAAAATATTAAGGCATTTTGACGTCTCTAGAGAAATTTAAAAACATGTCTCCATTAGCTTCGGTTTTTTGGAGGTACTAGGTTCCTAGTCCTTGTCCTGATGTTTCAGAGCATCACCTCGTGGATTATTTTGTGGATTTTTCTGAATGGTATCTCCTCTATGGTCATCCTTCCTATGTTCCCGATTATTTCCTGCATCCTCATCGTGTACCTGAAGAATTTTGTCGCTGCCTCCTGTAGTCTCTATTCTAGCGGTCTTGTCCCGGCTTCTCTGTACAGTTGTCTCGTCCTCTTAAAACCCTCCCATCTGTAGTTCATGATTTTGCGTAGCAGTTTCCATTCCAGCGTGTGTAGCATCTCCTTGTTGGTTTTCGGTGCGGAGCTCCAAACCGGCGCGGCGTATATGATTATTGGTCTGACGTAGGTGTTGTACAGTCAGATCTTGATATCTTTGTCCAGGCTTGACTGCGGCGAGATGTATGGGAATATTGCGCTTACTGCTATTCCTGCTCTTCTCATGATTCCCTGCATGTGGTCCTTGAATATCAGCTTCGCGTCCAGCGTAATTCCTAGGTACTTGACGGTGTCCGTGTCCTTGATCCGTGTCTCGTTGATCGTGATGTGTGTCCTCTCTCTCCTGCGATTCTAGTTGAAGTTGATAAGTTGCGTTTTGGTCTGGTTTATCTTCAGCTTCCATTTTTTGAAATATTCCGCTATCTGCCTGACGTGTTGTTCTATTCCCTGTGTTGTCGTCGTCCGCGAAGACTGCTATATGGCTGCTTCGCTTCCTTGGCACTTCGTTGATATAGATGTTGAACAGCGTCGGCGATATCACGCTTCCTTGGGGAAGTCCTTGCCCTTGATTCTGTCCCGTTGATCAGCGTTGATGTTGTCCTGTCCTTTAGGTAGCTCATGACGGTCTTCGTGATTGCCGGCGCGATGCCTGCTTCGTGCATCTTGGTAGCCATGGCCTTCCTCCATACGGTGTTATAAGCCTATCTAAGTCCAAAAGTACCGCTGTTGTCGTCTTCTTGCTGTTGTTTCCTATCATTGCCTGGTCCACTATCCTCGCAAGCTGCATGGCTGTCGCTTTTCCTCGTTGAAATCCGAACTGATCTTAAGCTAGATAATTGCGTTTAAAGTTTATGCAAAATAATAATTTATAATTTCAAATGTTTCAAAGACGACTGAGAAACCGCATAAAGTATGTAGTTCTATGTATACCTAAAATGTGATCATCTAATTTAAAATAAGCGAGAAAATTGATTTTCATATGATATTTTTGTTGTTCGATTCTCAAGTGTCTTGCTGATAATATATATGAATGGTCCATAAAGATCCCCAAAACGTACATATTTATCAGTTTTCCCATATTTAAAAATCATAAAGCTCTAACGCCAATTCAGTATTATTTAGATATCTTTGTACCATGAGAGGAAGCACATTAGAATGAGCTTAATTAAATAAGGTATGATCAATTGGACCGTATAATGTAAATACCTAGAAAATCCATGTCTAAACAAAAGTTCCACAAAATTGTAGATATTTATTATCTGTGTATATAGTGCCATTAGATTTGCTATCAAATATCGATTGATTTACCAATATCTCTCCGTCGTGTCTATCAAAAAGCGTCACTGAAAGATTAGTGTTCACTTCTTTTATCCAAGCTCGACTTATCCCTGCGTATAAATAAAAATAGGGAGAGAGCTTAATAGACAGAACGTCGAGTCGCCTGGAGACGCCATTAAGATAGGGAATTGAGGTGTGACACAAAATATGAGAGTGGAACGGGAATTTATATTTGGACGTGTGTCACCGTATTATGTTCGAAAAACGTACATTAGGATGAATTTGTTCATACTTTATAAATGGTCGATTTTTAATAGGTCCATTTGGAGTTGTTTATGGCCAAAATGAGACAGTGAAATTTCCGGTAAATATCTTCGAAAAGTGCTTTATGCTCAGACTTATTTTAAGAGAGTTGAATGTGGCATTGATTGGGACTGTCAATCTCCCGCATATAGAGTCACAGTAGAGGTATGGAATTTATTTCTGAGAAAACTGCATTTAGATATTGTTGGATTCCTTGTTTATCTTGCAGATGCATTATGTTTCCGGGGCTGGGTTTCGCAACCTTTTGTACCATTTCAGCCTTTCTTCAACACGTTTCTCTGAGTAGTACGTTTTATATATGCAAAACCTAATCTAACCGAATAGAAATCCCTTGCAAGTCCTTAGTAATTGCTTCATAATTGCCCGCAAATTAAAAGTTCTATAGTCCAATCCCACATATCCTCTAACAAACAGCATTGAGCAAAACTTATTTAATATAACTCCTTACCTCATACTGTCTTAATCTTGACACAAATTAAATATCATTTTAATTCATATTTGGCACGCTCGCTTCTATAGCTCTGAATACACGACTCCAATACTAGCGAATTTCGCAACTGGCATGGATATTTAGTACGCACTCAGCTGATTACTGACGAGGACGAATGTATCAGTATCAGAAGGGCTGGCTTCTATGGGCCAGTTGTGCCCCCAGCCCGCATTAGAGAACCTCCAGGAAGCCGGTCTTCCCTAAGAAAGCTCGCATCTCCTTCAGACTAACACGACGAAGATTCTGAGCTTTGCCCACGTGAAGGCGGAGCATTCCATAAGTAGATGGTATGGGGTTCATCGTCCTCCATGCACCATCTACACTTCCCCTCCTCAGCAATTCTCAGCAGAGTCAGGTGCCGTCTAAGCCTACAGTGCCATATGTAGAATCCTACCAGGGCGCTGCACTCCTTCTTAGATAAGCACAACAACCCCCTGACGAGACTCTTCGCAAGTCCATGTATCATGAGCCTTGTCTGCCGATACCCACACAGGGATCAAGCCCTGAGTATCTGCGTGCGGAACCTTCTCTGGCACCGGCACACAGACCAGCGTAACATTTTTGTACTTTGCAAGTTCAATCAGTTAGCTCCTACAGTCCCTCACCAACAAAGAGCGCGTGCGGTTCGACTTTAGTGCCATGAGTGCAGCCTTGCTGTTGGAGCAAAAGAAAATCCTCCTGTCACCGACATTGAGCCTTAACGACTCCCAAACCCCCATCATGACTGCAAAAATTTCCGCTTGGAAGATCGTAGTGTGGTCGCCCAGTAGGGTGGCTAATTCCCCCCAGGGCCTCACACTACGCACCAGCTCCGGACAGTGGACCCACTCTGGACTCGTCTCTGAACCAGATTAGTCCATCCCAGGATCCCCTACTTCCCTCCATCCAATCCTCCTTTGTCGGGAAGAGGCGTATGCACGTGAAATTCGTTAAAGACTCCTTCTTGTTCCTAAGGAGGAACACTTCGTTGTGGGCGAACAAATTTTTCCAACGATGGCTAACACAATAATCCTATAAAGGCTCATATGAATCATGAATCAACATCTTCATTAGTTCTTCTACAATGATCATTATTGCAAAATAAACCCAGTGTGTGTGGAACATAGTTTCATCCCTTGCACCGGTAGATTTATGTGGTTGTTATTCTCTTTATCTTACATTAACTATTTCATACTTGGGAATATTGGAACGCATCCCACTGGTATTGACAAATGCAGTTCCGAACTGCTCGAAGCCGTACCTCCATTTCGAACGCTCTCTTGCGGATGTCGATGATATTTTTTTGACAATGATATTCACGTAGTCTTTCCCTTCGAAGCGATGAACGCGTAAGGCAGGAAAGAAAGACAAGTTTTAAAGTGACGATATTATCGTTGTAAGCTTTGACCATCAGCTTTATTTTTCATATCAATTCATCATGAGATAAATTGGCAAGAACACAGCCATTAATATTTTCTCGACAATTTGGTCCCGTAAATGTACTTTATGTAAAGTGAGCAGGTATGTTATAGCCTTGCGTTTATAATTAGATAGTTAAAATAATTTAAAATTTAATTAGGGCCTTTCTCGGGGGCTGTTTCTCCATCCACCGCCTGGTCTTTCCATGACCTATAGAGTTTTTTGTCGAAATGATGCTGATCGCATGGTGTGACGTTCAGCTCCGCAGGAAGCAGCAAAGAGGTTTAATTGTGGCTAATCAAGTATCTGTGTGAGTTGGAAAATAGCCACCAACCGCTACCAGTGATTTCCACTTCTGTGTGACCAGGTGTAAAGGACAAAAAAGTAGGCCATATAAATGCCTGTTTTTCGTATCCAGCTTACCGTTAGGTGACTTCTAATCGAAAATTATATTTTATTGTCTCTATTACCCTTTCTTATCACTACTTCATTAATGTATATAGACTTTCTTCACTTTCGTATCTGATATTCTCTCGGTTGTCGAATATTTTGCTAATATTATTGATATTATTTTGATTAACCAATGCTAATATCACCGTAATTATTTGATTTACCTTTTTTGTATTACGTATATTTACGTAAAGGCTTCACCTTTACTGTAGGTCACATAATTACTTAACATGTTTTTATCGAAATTACCGTTAAATGACTTTAAGCCGTTTATTACCTTGTATCGTATCTGTTACTGTTTATTACAGCAATTTGATTTAGGCAGACTTACTTTCTTCATTATCGTACCTAATATTATCTTGGTTAGCGAATGTTTTGTTAATATTATAGTAATTATCTGACTTATTCTTGTTTTGCGTATACTCACTTACACGATACTCTAGTTTGCTGTAAGCCTAATGGCAGTAAAACATCTTAACTACCACACTAGGTTTTTATTTGTAAGCAGGTTACCGAATTAAGCTCTCTTTGATTTCCCCCTGTAGACCTTCACTGACCATATATTTTCTTCACAGGTTTGTCGATTGACTATTTTTGAACTGTTTATTTGTCCAATGATATTATCGCTGCCATGGGATTAATTTTTAATTGTTTTCTTTAGAGGATTAATCTTTATTTCTGTTCTGTGATTGTCTGTTACTTAGTAAAAACTTTGAATTAGATTTTAGTTAGGCAGTATTATTGATGATTTAAAATTTAAGATCACGGGTTAATGATTTTATAATTTGGGTGAGACACTCTAAATAAATAACTTCAGTAGGATCCTTAATGTTTATTTTGGTATGCTGAAGTTAAGGTGAAGGTGAATTTATAGAAGTTTCTTTAATGTTTCTCGATATTTTTATTTAGGGTATTTTTCTAAATTTTACTACCCAAATTTCGATGCTTAAAAATCATTGATATATTCATACTAGAAAATTTAGTGGCGCCTTCGCCCAACTGTCAACAACTCTAAGACCCAACCCGATAAATATTAACACCGCTGAGTGAACCAGGAATATGGACCGGTTTTAATGCAATTAGCTATTCGTGTTACATAATCAGATATGAAAAGAAGAGGTAGGGATGCGGTTTAAAAATAGCTCATGTGAAAGACTACGTATCTCCTGTCTGCCACTTATGCTGCATCTGAAGTTAGAAGATTTTGCAATAGTATATTAAGTATTAAGGTGCCAACTAATTTTCAGCAGCGTAATTCAAATCAGCCGATGCGAGCGTCGAGGTTTATGCCTTACTACTCATCCTAAAACATTTCTGGTGCCAAAACGAATTTACTTATAATGATGGAAAATCGATCTGGTTCTTCACTGATAATCGGAAATACGTCATAAAATTTTACACACAAAACTTTGAAATGTGGAATTAATACACAACAAATTATCGTGGGTTGAGCAAAAATGTGAAATAAAGCACTTATGAATTTTTATAAATGTTTTTCTCTTAATATTTACATGACACATGGTGGGAGGTATATAACACAAGGAACTAGAAAGATAATAATTGAAATATGTCTTTTCCGGGTCCTAACTCCACAAAACTTTGCATATAAAATTGCTTCAACCACTACGATATTTACGAACATTATTATCTTGAGAGTTGGGTTCATGTTAGGGTTGCATTAGGATTTCGGGACACTTCAAAGGTTTGAAATCATATTTGCAAGTCAATGACTCTCTTGTCTTTTCATCCACAAGCCGAAATGTTTTTAGGCGCTCGTGCGTTTGGATAGGACTCAAGGGGTGTGTACACATGCATCTCGGTTTCAAATATATTTTAGGTAAAAGGCGTATGCTAAATTCTATCGAGCAAGAGATTGGTATAGCGTAACTTGCTGCTCTTGTTTATCTTTAAACCTAATTATGTACCACAAAAAGTGTTTAAAATACAATCGACAATACAATTTTTATATATGCTAATTTACAAACTTCACTTCTGTTTTCAGGCAAATAAGAGGGTTTTTGACATTTTAATAGCGTGCACAAGGGTAAACTATAGAATTTTGGGCGACCTATTTAGGCCTTGACGCCCTTACTGCATGATTTATTTAAATTGTATTAGAAAGTGGTAGTTCATATTGCTATTGCACTGGAAAAATATTTTTAAAAATCCTGGATAATGTTTTTTGACGAAAACTTGACAATCATCACAGGTGACAAATTGTGAACAAACTCTAATACTGGAGAGAAAATTGACTAAACTAGATTTCGTACCTCGTACACGTGAGTGGGCCCAAATGGGACCCTCCACTGCGACTCCCTAGTGGTTTCCACTAGACCAGAGGCTCGATCATTTTTATAAAATCGATAAGCTTCCTGGGGTGGATAGTTTTCAAATCCATAAGTGTCATTTGAGAATTTCAAAACACTCTTTGTCTGGTTCTTTCCATTGCTACAGTGGCATAAAACATGCTCCATTGTTTCTTCGTCCTCCATGGACAAGCGACATACCGTTTTCATGTGGCTTCTAAGCCGACAATGGACAGTGTACATGCCAACTACAACCTGTAGCTGCTGTCGGCTAAGTTGAAGTAGTTTTCCAGTTCTCACTCCTGATGGCAGGTTCACTGCCATCTTTGAATGAGTTAGGCTTGGTAACTCCCTCCATTTGTCTACAAATTGCTGTTGTATCCACCTGGAGAAGGCTTTTTTCGCTGTGTTGTAAGCTATTCCCAGTACTGGTCCTGGTCCTATGAAGCCATTTGCGGCTGCCTGCTTTGGAAGAGCATCAGCCCTTTCGTTGCCTTCATATCCTGTATGTCCAGGTATCCAGATCAGTGTAAGTTTATTTTCCCTACGTAGTTTGTTGTGTAGTTCCTGGCAGTTCTATTCTGCCTTGGATGAACAACGGCTAGATTTAAGAGCTTCCAAAGCCGCTTGACTGTCCGAGAATATTTTGATTGACTTGCCTTTCCAGTTTCTATCGATGAGCCACTGTGCCGTCATATCAAAGGCTTGAACTTCAGCGTGAAAAATGGTGTAAACTAGATAGAGAGATGTTGTAATTTGAACAATTATTAGAATAAATTTGTCGAGGGACTCTTGGTTCATCATATTACGATCCTCTCCAGATACAATTACAGATTCCCTAGTTTTGTTAATAATGCTAATACCTTCAACTGCTGACGCTGAGGAATTTTCATGAAGGATCTGTTTTGAAAAACGAATTTTAACCTCCACAAAATTTTCCACATACTTCATCTATCATGGCTTTTGAGGCTTAAAATATCTACTCCTTGGTTTACCAGAATAGTCGCAGAGCTTCTCCGAAAGACATGCCCGGTAAATGACGAAGTATCTCGCAAATTATGGGATTTTGCAATTTTATTGGGCCAACTTGCTATTGTATTTTTGCCCGCAACGTGGTTCGTGACCTTGCGTTGCGCATTGCCAGGAACAAGTTAGGTGTCAACGCATCTTCTGATCATAGTGCATCGACTCGTTTTCTTGATTTGTATCCATAAACGTGATCCTGGATGTCATGTATTTTCATATGATACAACTCTTCCCTCTTACATGATCCTGCTATTCCAAATATCATTGCACTTTCCGTGGGTCGCGTAAGATTTTAAAACGTGGTGGGTCACGTCGATCTGTCAGACCACACTTTGTCGAAACTGACAGTAGATGTAGCAAAACAGACAGCAAAAAAACAGCAAAACGGACAGTAAAACAGCCAAAACAGACAGTAAAACGACAAAACAGTCAGCAAAAAAAAAACAGCAAACACAACAAAAAAAAACAGCAACAAATCAGCAAAAAAATCTCTATTTCGAGGTCCATTATTTATTGTAAAATTTCTTAGATGTACTTTATTTATTGTCTGTTTTGCTGTCTGTTTGCTGTTTTTCGCTATCTGTTTTGCTGTTTTACTGTCTGTTTTGCTGTTTTACTGTATATTTTTTTGAGTATTGAAAACTACATTTAAAATGAGCTTGAAGTAAAGTATTTGTTAAATCAAAATAAAATCAACCAGAACATATTAAGTTGGTGGGGGCTTATGGCATCGATCCCTTCAACCACACCAGGTACGGCACACTTGGAGCTTCTCAGCCCCCTCATATAAGTATTTATCAACTTATGGAAATAAAATCGATTTTAGGTAATCCTAGCAGTTTTTGAATTATTTTGAGGCATCAATCCCTTCAACCACACCAGGTACGGCACACTTGGATCGTCTCAGCCCCATCATATCGTTATTTATCAACTTATGGAAATAAAATCGTTTTTTGGTAATCCTAGCAGTTTTTGAATTATTTTGAGGCATCAATACCTTCAACCACACCAGGTACGGCACTCTTGGAGTTTCTCAGCCCCCTCATATCAGTATTTATCAACTTATGGAATTAAAATCGATTTTAGGTAATCCTAGCAATTTTTGAATTATTTTGAGGCATCGATCCCACCAACCGCACCGGGTACGGCACACTTGGAGCTTCTCAGCCCCCTCATAAAAGTATTTATCAAGTTATGGAAATAAAATCGATTTTAGGTAATTCTAGCAATTTTTGAATTATTTTGTATATATTTGGAAGTGAATCTTCTATATGTTATGTCATGACGGCCTAATGAATAATATTAAATTTAAGCAAAGTTGATCTTGCGGGGATCGAACCCCAAGCGAGCGCCACTCTAATAAGAGGAATAACGGAACCATCGTTATAATTTATTTGGTTCAAATCTTGTCGACAAGCGTGCTGTGCGCGCGGTTCTGGTACATTAGCTAGACCTTCAGGCTATTCTCCATTTCTCTTTAGTGAGGATGAAGTTTCACCTTTGGTGTGTGTTCCACAAGCACACTTATTTTATTTCATATTTGTTTTAATAATATTTAGGAAGAAATATCTTGAGTGTCTTTTTTAGAGAGTGTATTTCCTTACGAAGTACTTTTTGATAAACACAAGTAAATCACTGAAAGAATATTTATAAGAAATGAAAGTTAATATTTAACTACAGTAAAGTGATTTTGAAAATAAATTGGTCCACGAATCCTGGTGCTCAATTAACATTGCCTTTTCTATATTCAATAATGAGATTTTCTGAATACTCAGTCTCTTTGTTAGACAAAACATTTTCATTACAAAATATGCCTTTATTTTGTTAATAATAATATTTAAAATTTCAAACCTGTTGTTTTCGGTTTAGTGGTATTAATTATTACATTAAAATTTAATTCGACAACATATTGAATAAAATTATCGAATCATGTAAATGCTAAATTTCATTTCAAATTGATACATTATAAGCTCTCTACATGCTAAATTCATATTTTATTTACATTCAATTAGGTATCAAATTTAATAAGCGACGAATGAAAAATTAAATACATATTTAATTTGGGATGTGGAAAGCTATTTCATATATTAATTTAGGAAAATTCAAATCAAAAATATTTAAACATAATTCATGCTATAACATGGAAACTACATAGGACTTCTTTCTGAAAGTTGGAGAATTTAGCCTTCATGTAATGGGAGTTTTATAATGTTAGCTGTACTAGATAAAGAGCCTAAATGATTAAAATGTGCTCCAACTTTGAAAATGACGAATTTTAAAGAACTTAATTACATTTTTTTATGGATACTCGTTGCACCAACGAGTAATAGAAAATTGCAAATACGTTTGGCTTCTATTTAAACCTGTTTTTGTTTACTAAAATATATGTGTTGTGTTATTGATTTCATTTTTTGTTCACCTGCTTATTTTAAGTGGGTCATCCAAATGAAAAATTTGTGAGCGCAATGGGCAAAAACAATAGGTAATCCTTTAAATAACCCTATACACTCGTTTAGTAATTCTAAACACACAAATCGTAAGCTTTAGAACTGTTCCGACGAATCACATTTTAATATTGCTGTTCTTTTACCTTTCTTAGCACTGACTGATAAGTTGTATTCGTTGATTTCTTCTGGTAATCTAAATCATCTTCTAGCTAATACAATAGTTTTGATATCATTGCGAATAATGTGACTATGGTTTTCAATATCCCTAATTTTTTATACTTCAAATATCAAGAGGCTGCATAAATGGAAGTATTTGTTTACTTCCATTTAACAAGAATCTTATGAAGTGGGCCTCATTCATAATATTCCATCATATTGTCACGAATAGTTTAGGTGGTTGTCGCGTAATTTAAAAGAATAACTTCTCAGAGAAGAGCCGCGTCGCGATTAGTACAATGACGGGGTCTTAAGGCTTCCTTTAATCTACCACTGTATGTTCTATTCGTGAGGACACGCCTTGCTTAGCGTGCCGGGGGGTAACTGGGATAGACCGGGCCGAGTTACGTTGGGTAAGAAGATATGATAAAGTAAGCACGTTTAGTTTAATTAATAACAATGTATTAACGATAAAATTTTAACAATGACTATTGGTCAAAAAATGAGATATTGTTACTGAGGTATTGTTTATAGGTATTTGTTTACTGTCTTATTATTATAGTTTTTCTTAAGAGTTGGGTCAGACAAATGTCTTTCTCAGAACTCTGACAAGCTTCTTGATTTGACTTTACTACGGTGGTTGTGAAGCCCCTAGTCCTAGCAGTCGTTAAATGACTAACCAGTACCAAGTTGGGTGAGGAATAAAGTAGTAGAACCTAAAGCAACTGTATAGCTAACTTTAGGAGCGGATAGAACCCGAAGGCAGCTGTATAGCTAACCTGGGAGCTGGTTGTGGTGAGAACAAAGTCTGAAGAACTGAAGGTTCGGCAGCGTATTTATATTAAAAAAGTGATGATCACTTCATGCTTAAGGTTGAAAATTGCTCCCGTTGATTGCTCGCGTTGTTTATAGTTTGCCTTTAATGTTTATAAAACAATCCCCAAGTTCAAGTTTAAATTTAGGACCGGGTGATATTTCTTCAGTAGCTTATGCAATTTAGTAGATCACTCGTTTCCCCGCCCTCTAACATGTTGGTCCCCAACATTAGCACGACCTCTATCGCTCAAAAAAGAGAGACCTCAATTCGAAAAAACTTGTCGCATAATACTATGTAATATTACAGTTTATACAATATAAAATTCCATCAGTGGTCTTGTTACTTTCTGGATCTAGGCTGATCCTTAGTAACACCATCTAGCCTCTACTGCAGTCTATATGTCTTAGCATTGACATACCATTAAACTGTTCATAAGTGATAGCCTGCTGGAGAGACTAGTATGGACATCCACTGGTGCTTGGTACATGAAATAAAATAGAAACATATTTTATAAATTGTCTAGAAATTGTATAACTCTAATTCTAGATAAACAGAGAACAAGTAGAATGTAGAATTCCATAGTAAGTATTGTGCCTAGTTGAAATGTCTATACTTTACCGTTTACTGTCCAATAGGCGCCTATTAGACAATCAGCGCCTGTTTGCATAATTCCTATAGTTACAGCTAACAGGGAATACGTCCATCCCCCGCTAGTTGAACTTTGAATTATAAACAATTTTAATTCTAGAGTTACTAGGGAGATAGTTTATAGAACTTATTTCTAGAATTATTTACGTTAATTAAGTCAAATAAGTCGGTCCTGTCTTTTATATTACTCAACTATATTTCCTTTTATTTCCATATCTATTTCATGGAAAATTATCGACTTATTTATGTATACTGATGGGCTTGTTTTCCCATATTTAACTATATTGCCAATATTGCAGGTAATTCTATAATTATATTAACAAAAATTGATTAATTATATCTTATTAAATTATTTTGTACATCTAACATTATATTACTTAAATACGGTCCTGTTTATGAAACTAACATTTACTAGCTGCATTTTATGTCTCTTATTATAAAATTATAGCAGTTTATTTGACTCATTTAAACTTGTTGACTTATAAAAAAAATCTGCTGACTTTTTATAGTCTCTTAATTTAAGCTCGCTGACACTGTTTATATTTAAAAATGTTTATCTGTACACCATCTACCGATTTTAGTTCCATGAAATATCGTACTGTCAATTATTCTAATATGTAACATTAATAAATAAAAGGTATCTTATACTTTATGCTAAACTATTTTCTTTCTTCTGGCTTGTCCCTCACTTCTTGGTGGCGAGATGGCGCCCTTTGAGAACTGCAGCGAAAGTAACCATCGTCTGTTTGTTCGTGTGTCTGCATCGTGTAGCTTTGATGTGTGTCGATCTGCCGGATTTGCCCCATCTCTACTTGAGTGAGCATTCGCCGAGTAGTGCTGCTGATCGGACCAGGTCACAGTGCTTCGTTTTCTTTGATTAGTACCCCTGATCCCTGTCAAGTCGTCGTGTTGTCGACCTTTTTGACCTCGGGTGAAAATGATGTTGTGTTTGTCTCCGTGTAGTGCCATTAGATGAGCTAAAGAATACAATAAATTATAAGTGTCATGACTATTGAGTATGTGGCGATAATTATACTGTGAAATATGCAATTTTTGGTCGACTTGTGCCTGCAGATTTGCACATTGACTTGCAATATGACATCGGCACGAGAAATTGACAATCTTAGACACTTAATCATATATGAGCTAGCTCGATTTGATCTGGAGTATACCCCAAGGTGAGCTATTTTTCAATACTCTACTAGATTATTTAACTCGTTGTCTACTGCTATTAAAAATTTCTTCAGTGTATTAAAATTTCTTAAACTTCTTTGTTTCCTAGGCATTCGTAGTCTCTTCTATCACTGCTTGCTGAGTCCTCTGTAAGCTGGATTAAGTCATGACTGGTCCTGGATTTCGGCCAATGCAGTATATTATCAGGGTAACGTTATATATACATTATTTACAATTTCTCACTGATTTTAGATACACTTTTCTCTTCGTGGTATCGCTTATATATACATTTTCCCATATATATTTATTTTATTCTATGTTTCTTATATTTACTTTCCATATATAGTTTTGATATTTATTAGTTATTCTATGTATCTATGCTATGCTATCTATCTGTGACTAGCTTTATGTAAAAAATATAGGACCTTATATATAAGCACGTATGCTCTCTTTTAAACACACATTATATAAACATCTTTTGCTTATACATTTCTCCATTATTTCACCTTATGTATGCATTACATACACAACTTTTGCTTATATATTTCCTCACTATGTATGCTTCTTCTTATCTCATAAACATCTTCTTCTTCTATATTTCTTCAACCTATGTATGCTTCTTCGATATATTCTTTATAAACGTTTCTTTCTTCTTCTTCGTTCTTCATGCTTTACATAAATATTTCTTGCTTACGTAACATTTAACCTGGGAACTTTGCCCTTGAGCTTCTCTGGTACCAAAATATTTGCTCGACTTCCTTGTACGTCAGCCAGCTATACTTCAGTCCGTATATGCTCAACTTTCCGATACCTAAATTCTTTGCTGTGACGTTCTCTTTAGATAATCCGTCGTTGCAGTCTTATTTAGGCCGGAGAACACTTTACTTTATTATACTTTCTCGTATACACATTTATTCCTCCTGTATATCCTCTCAATACACAGTTTTAATGGCAACTCAGTTTTTTCTGCTTTTCTCGATAACAATAATCATGCAACTGATCCATTTACTTGTGCTCTACTATATATATCTTCACATTTGCTTCACCTATTTACTTTGCATACATAGTTTACTAATCTTCTCACTAATATTCACTTAACACGGCTTATTCTAGCTTCTTTTTTCTTCATAACTCCTTCTATGTACTATGCTATGCTTATTGTCTATTTATATAATAGTTCCTTAACCTCCTAAGTGTTTTATCTATATATTTGTCTTATTAACACTCGCGTATATATTATGCTTATTTATGTATCACTATATACAACTTTTATTTACATTGAGACTTTGCTCCGACCTGATTTTTGTGTTTGCTTATTTCTTCTTTAGTTTCTTATTTTACTTAAGTACTTGTTCTATATAATTTTAGTTTCCTCACTAATTTCTCCTGCTTCTTGCTCCATTGTTTCCTTTTTATTACTATGCCAGATATTTGATTTTTTATTCCTCATTCCTGTTGGAGTGGAATTTTATATTTGTTATTTGAAATTAATGCTTTTTCTTTTATAACTGTCAAAGCCTGGTGTTTTACTAAGAGTCCATTCCTAAGATAACTGGATATGGAGCTGCTGATATTATTTTTGCCAATATGTTGTCTTTAAATGTGTGGCTACCTCTTATATGTATTGGAGTGTTTATTTCCCCTAATACTGGTATTTTGTGGCCTCCTGCCATTAGTAGAACGGTATTACTATTGTTACGTTTAATTTTTGGTGTCCACTTTTCTTGTATTATATTATTTTGTCACCCTGTGTCAATCATTACTTTTACTGGTTTATTATTTAAGACAATTGTGATGCTTAGTATTCCCGACCTGTTGTTTATCCCCGTGCTCCAGGTGACTGGGGTTATTTTTGCCACCTGCCTCCATTTGGGTACCCTTGACCCTTGCATGTTGCCGCAAAGTGTCCAGCTTTTCCACAGGTATAGCATTTGGGGTTGTTAGCTGCTTAGCGTGCGGGGGGAAACTGGGGTAGACTGGGCCGCGTTACGTTGGGTTAGAAGAGCTGATAAAGTAAGCACCTTTAGTTTATAACAATAACAATGTATTAACGATAAAACTTTAACAATGACTATTGGTCAAAAAATGAGATTCTATTATACCCGATTACTAAGGTGCGCATGTTTTCTCGAACTGAGGTATTGTTTATAGGTCTTTGTTTACTGTCTTATTATTATAGTTTTTCTTAACAGTTGGGTTTTATTTAAGAGCAGTAAAATATTTCACTAAACTTTAACTGACTATTTAGACACTTGTCTTTCTCAGAACTCTGAGAAGCTTCTTGATTTGACTTTACTACGGTGGTTGTGAAGCCCCTAGTCCTAGCAGTCGTCAAATGACTAACCGTTACCAAGTTGGGTTAGGAATAAAGGAGTAGAACCTAAAGCAGCTGTATAGCTAACTCTAGGAGCGGATAGAACCCGAAGGCAGCTGTATAACTAACCTGGGAGCTGGTTGTGGTGAGAACAAAGTCTGAAGAACTGAAGGTTCGGCAGCGTATTTATATTAAAAAAGTGATGATCATTGCATGCTTAAGGTTGAAAATCGCTCCCGTTGATTGCTCGCATTGTTTATAGTTTGCCTTTAATGTTTATATAACAATCTCCAAGTTCAAGTTCAAACTTAGGACAGGGTGATATTTATTTAGTAGCTTATGCAATTTAGTAGATTACAATATATTATAGTAACCTAAAGTATTTAAAGCAACGAAAATAAAGCAGTGGTTGAACTATTGTTTTATATAGGGAAACCGCTAAGTACATAGCAAATTTATCCACGAGGCTCCAAAGGGATATCCAGTGGTTTACGTCTTGCTGATGTAAATAGTGAACCACCTTGTACATTTGAAATAAAATTTTGGTATGTCGTATAGCCGATCAAGACTTAAAAAATCATAACAAAATCAATCTTGAACAATGCCTAATGCACATCAGATAAAATCTTACTTAATGATTTTTTTATTTGATCTCTCTTAATTTCAACTTGTACCACCCATCACAGTTAATCCTGATGGCTTTCAGACTATGCATCAATCAGCAGTCGAGAGCAGCATTTCACATTACATAGATAATATGTATTTCCCTCAAGGAACACATTTGCATTCAGACTTCTATAAGCATATATTTATCTATAATTATTATTTAATCAATATAAAAATGTAATTTTAACTCATTATAGAATACCATACGGTACCGATGCGTTATGAGTAAAATGATACATTATGGCATCTCTCTATGGCGTGAATCGCACACAAGAGATTAATACCATCAATTGCTTTGGCTTTCTCGCGGGTTTATATATTTTCTGTGAAAATATTTTATGCTAAAGAAAATATAGTTCACGCAGCCTTAGAGAGTGTACAAATTAAATGGAACGATCATCAAACTTATCATAATATATCACCATATATTCGATCAACTTTACGGAGAGTGCTTTCGTATTTTTTACTAAGTTTTTCCAAAAACGACATTACTCACGAATTTCAACAGGATGTTTCAGAATGGTATTTTGCATTTTGCCGAAGACTTGTTTAAAGATCTGTATGGGACTCTAACCATGGAAATGATAAATATGACAAGAATTTGAAGCCAAAATCAGCCAACAGATTTAAATTCAGCCCTATTTTCTGGAATGTGTTTTTGAATTATAATATACCTATTCTTGTTTACAAGCATGCTGTTAAAATTTCGTCTCCACTCTCGAGGCCTGATGTATTGAGATTAATGCATCGGGCACGTAAGAATTACATTTGTTGAATTTTACCTTTGGATCGTCTTAAAAATCTTTTGCATTCAACTGAAGCCCTTTGCGAGAAATATCCATTACAATAGCCTTACTTTAAAAAGACTCATGAAAACAGGGGCATGGTCAACTTAACCCTTCGGGATCGAGGGGCACGTTTACACGGTTTTTTCCCAAGGGATGAAAGAAGGCCGTCACTTAGCCCGATTAGATTTGTGTAGTATGTGGAGCAGCGGCGTTCCCGTTGTGGGTATTTTATGATCTGTTTTATGGCCTCGACATGTGTAGAAGGCTTGGAGTCGATTAGAAAGTTTGCTTTCAATGTGTAACAGGAATAATCAGCTTTAGTACTGTTAGAAATGATCAAGCTTCTTCCTGAATCCTAGGAAATGCAGCTCCAGAAATTTTGCCAATTAAAATAGAAGCTTAGTTTGAAACACATAAACGCAGCCAATTATCGTATTTTACAAATTAATAATTAGTTTTTACAAAAATGTCTGTTCCTCGTAATTAGGTATGTACTTGCAATAGCTCTATTTTTATTAAGAGCTTCCTACGGCGATATGTTAATAACAAAAATTTCGAGAAATTCTTAAGGGAAGTTGTGAAATATTGATAGCTGGCCTAAGCTTCTCAAACAGGATATCTTTCTTCGGTTTAGAATTACCACTTACTTTAACTTGTCCTGCATGGCAACAAATACCTTCATTTTGATGAATTTGCCATATTAGTAGAATTCTCCTCGATTTTTTTATATTATTTTGCTTAAATGTATGAGCCAAATAAGAGAGAAAAAACCCACAGCAGAGAAGCATGCAGAAGAATTCTTTCATTTTATTAAAGTTTCAATAAGCCATTTCAATTTAATTTCCTTCTTCTTTATTTTGATACCAGGTATCAGTAATAATATTTCCGAGATATTTCTAACATGGCTTTTAATGAACTATTAACCATAAGATTTTCATTATTTTCTGTACTAGTTATCAACATACATTTAGTTTTATTTGTGTCTATATATCACTTGCGTGTTACTTATTTCTGCGTCTAACTTTCTACAGATTCAGTTATGTGCTCAGTTCGATGCTCCTTGAAGAATTTCAAGGTCAAATGCGTCAAGAGATTAATCATTTATAAGCTTTAGCACTCTACTGGGACATTGTCAGCTTCGCCTGCATTGCCATTTTTAGTATGTCTAGCGCATGGTTTCGGCGGTCCATAAATGATATATGAAAATATTTCGTGCTAAATAAAATATAATTTACACAGCCATAGAGAGTGTACAAATTGACACTACCATTAGGTCTGTCCATTATTATCACCAGTAAATAGAAACAGCATC
Source organism: Pissodes strobi (assembly GCA_016904865.1). Taxonomy (NCBI): domain Eukaryota; kingdom Metazoa; phylum Arthropoda; class Insecta; order Coleoptera; family Curculionidae; genus Pissodes; species Pissodes strobi. The sequence goes on from MU188863.1 coordinate 82,754, forward strand.
TTCTTCGAAAATGTCATATGTTGTTTTGCTTAAATGTTTCCTATGTATTTCATAGTTTCTCCAAAAACGACATTATTCACAAGTTTAAGCAATTTTTTTTTAAATCGTTTTTCAAATTTTGCCTAAGACCTGTGTCAAAATCTCATCAGTAACCAAGAAATATTGTGAAAATGACTAGATGCATATTTTTAATTTTAACCTTCAAAGTCAAATTTTGATACTGAATCAGTTAATCGATATTATTTCACAACGTTGTTAAAAGCTTACTATTTACACCTTTAGGATTTTCGTGTTCAGAGCAAGGCGAAAAATTAAAAAATTTTTTGTGGAACTCGAGAGGAATTTCAAGCTCAAGTACATCAATAGATTCATCATTCATAAGCTTTATCGCTCTACTGGACGGGCTACAAATTTTCTATGAAAATATTTTGTGCTAAATGAAATATAATAATTGAGGCAACCTTCGAGAGTATTCAAATTGGTATTATAATCAGGTTTATCATTTTTTATCATCAGTAAATAGATGCAATATACGATGAGGTGTCAGACAGGCCGACACAATATCACCTAAGCTTTTAAATCAAGCCCTAGAGGATGATGAATCTTGGATGCGCGGATCGTATTACCTTGATAACAGACAGGAAAGAAGAACTGACGGAAATGCTGGTAGAACTAGATACAGCAGCCAAGAAGGTAGACCTTAACATGAACTACGCCAAGACAACAACCATGACGAACACAGGTGAAGACATCACAATCAGCTTGGAACAACACAAACTAGCAGAAGCAGATGAATACATATATCTGGGACAAATGATTAAACTCAACAAAGGAAACCAAACAGCAGAAATCAAGAGGCGAGTCAGATTAGGTGAGGCAGCATTCGGAAAATTAAGCTACATGCTAAAACATAAAATATTTACAATAGTTTAAAGCCAAAATATATGTTCAAGGTGTACTCCCCGTCCTTACCTATTAATCCCAAACATGGACACTCACACACAAAATCATAGAAAAACCAAAGTAAGGGATGTTAGAAGAGAGGTAGCAAAATCAAAAGAGAAATTCGCCGGTGACAATATTAGACAAGAGGACGACCGATGAAACAAAAATATTCTAAACTGGAGAACGTGGGAAAATAACAGAAGTAGAGGAAGACCTCAAATAAAATGGGCGGATGACCTGAGAAAAAACGCTGGAACAAGATGGGTGAATATGCCGACAAACAGGAAAGAATTGAAAAGAATGGTAGTGACCTATGTACAAAGACGGACTGAAGAAAACTAAATAGATAAATAGATTGAGTTAGAAGCAGTTATCTATCATTTTGCATGAATGGTTCGTATGTATTGCATAGTTTTTCCAAAAAAAAAAAACGGCATTATTCACAAGTTTGAATAAGTTATTCTCAAAATCGATTCTTGCATTTTGCCTAATACTAGAGCTAAGATCTATATGGGACATTAACCATGAACATTGAGTAACTGACAAAACTGTATGTATAATTTTAATTTTAACCCTTCAAGTCGGAACAAGTGTAAAATATTGATACTGAATAACTTAATTGATTTTTTTCCGCAACGTTCTTAAAAGCCTGCTGTATTTAGAACCTTTAGATATTTCGTGTTCATAGTAAGGCAAAGAATCTGACAATGTTTTATAAAGCTCGTGTTTCAAGCTCAAGTAAATCAAAAGATTCATCAGTTTTAAGCTGTGTACTCTACTTAGTTTTAATCATCCCCTGATGATACTGCAACGGATGGCAAAACTCACGTTGAGTGAAAAAATTCTTATTGGGTATTGTGGATAGAACTCTGCTATTTGTGTGACGAAATTTTGTATTCGTGTAGAGGTATAGATATTTGAAAATCTTTGCAGCAGAGGAATCACAATGCATCTCCATGAGAAATCTGAACTTTTAAATAAAAGTGCTGATTGTTTCTAGCAGTTTCGAGAGCTTCAATGCTAGTCGGTGTTTCGAAGAGAAGTATCACCGTGGACAAAACTTCTTTACTACGCGCATAAAGAGTTTTCTCTAGTTTAGGTAGTCATTTGAAAGCTTCATTGTGTCTAACCAGGTTTCAAATTGTAAACGGTGTTAAAAATATGAAGGATATCTTATATTTGCAGTTTTATAACAGAAGCAATTGTTGTACTCCTACGTAGCCCTGGATTAAGGCCAATGAAAAAAAAAGACATTCATAAAAAAGCCAGTATAGGAATAGGGTTATGACGTGGTAGGATAGCATTAGATATATGTTTTTAAAGCAAGTCGGAATAACTGCATATACGTTTACAGGTCTAAAGCAGATTATTAATAAAATGAGATTTCGTATGGAAGCTCTAGAGCTTTAGAACAAAATTATTTAAGACAAGCCACACTTGGCATCGACCCCCTCCGATTTAGCTGATTTTTTGGGAACATGTTACTGACCTAGAGGGCAGTCAAAATCCAGAATATTAGGTCCCGCAAAAATCTATTGGCTAAACTGTAGCCATTTTTCGTTTTTTTATTCAAATTTTTTACTTGAATTTGGGTATTTTTGATTACGCAGAGGTTTTTAGCGCTAAGTGGCTAAAAATTGGTTACCTAATGTAAAATGGACCAAGGAACAAGAATATGGCCACAGATTTGACCTACGGCAAATACCTTCAAAAATATTGGCCAAAAACTGTCAAAATTGACCAAAAAAGTCCCAAATCTGGGGAAATAATCAAAGAGTCTTTTCTTTGACTATTCGAGACAGTCATCTTATAGAGAAAGAACCAGCGAATCCAATGAGCATACACCCAGATTTTTAGGAGAACTGTTTAGAAATTGCGCGGCTTCAAAGTTAGAGGTTTTTTATTTTCTTTAAAAAATCTCAATTTTTGATCTGGTGGGATATTGTCCGACCTACTTTTGCGATGTACCTGGCTTTCCTGGGCGCTTGGTGCGGGCAGCGCATGCGCGTTGGACAACTTGCCTTCCAGAGGGCTTTGGTGCACAAACCAGGTCATTTCCCTCTCTTTCCTTCAACCTCACCCGCCCTACTGTCTCTCCCGTCCAGTCTTCTCTCACGTAGTTGACCAGGTGGTATCAGATGTTTTGACTGCCTACTAGACGTCGTGAGGTGCCTTACTAATGTCCTAGTTTCGAGCCTTTGTACGTCTCCTGTGGTCAGGGGAGTTTCTGGGATATAGTGTTACCGTCTAAATAGTGTAATGATATTTTGTAATGAATGAGATACATGAGGTTCTTGCCAAAGTAATTAAATTTATTTTTATATGAAACAAAATAATAAGAGCCTTTAATGGGGCCTTCTCAAAACTCTGAGAGTGTACATTTTGTCCAGATCAGAGGAAGTCAAATACATTTTGTTAAGCTTCTCTGCAAGTGCTACTTCACAAAGCACATGTGAAAATGTAATTGTTGCAGTTTTTATGTATTTGGCTAATTTAGCTCTTTGGCTGGTAGATTTGGCATCAGGAGTGACACAGCCACTTCTGATTCGTCGCTGTAGACGTCGGTGACTATTATAATGAATCTGTTTTTTTGCCAGCCGAACAACAATATACATTCCACTGAAAACACTCAAAGTTTCGAATGGTTTGGGGGCCTTTGTGAGGGCATCATTTAAAGAAGGCTCATCATGGTCACTGGTCGACCTGTGAGAGGCGACTGGATGGAAGAGACCATAGTGCAGGTGAGGATGGGGGGAAGAGAGGGGAAGGGCCTGGCCCTTACGCACAGTACAGCGCCGGACGCCAGCAGCCGAAGCCCCCGGGTAGCATTTTAGTATCAAGCATCCAGTAAAACGCTTTTATAGCGTGACTGTAATATAAATGTTATATAATTGTTAGCTAGAATATCCCCAGTTACATTTCTCCAAATATTTAAACACTTCATGCTACTAAACCAACCAAAACTAACTCAAACTAACCCAAAATATGAAAAGCCTGCGACTTTATATTATAGTCACGTTATAAAAATTCGGGCTCTCGTACGCTCGGTACAAATAAGCCCCCGGGTAGGCAAGTTATACAACGCGCATGCTTGGCAGATTTGCCTGCCCTGCACCCTCCCGGCGTTCCGGATAAGGGCGCTGCGCTGCAGCACAGCTCACGTTTGTCACTTTCTGTCGTCTCTCGCTGCCCGCACCGAGCGCTCCAGGAGGTCCAGGTACATCGCAAAATAGGCCTGTAGGTCGGACATTATCCCACGACATCAAAAATTTAGATTTTTGAAAGAAAACAAAAACCTCCAACTTTAAAGCCGCGTAATTTCTGAACGGTTCGTCCTAAAAATCTGAGTGTGTGCTCATTGGATTCACTGATTCTTTCTCTACAAGATCACCGCCTCCCATAGTCAAAAAAAATTTTCTTTAAACATTTCTCCAAAGATTTGGGACTTTTCCGGTCAATTTTGAGAGTTTTTGGCAAATATTTTCGGAGATATTTGTCGTAGGTCAAATCTGTCGCCTTGGTCAATTTTACACTAGGTAACTGATCAGGCTACCAGTACAAAAAACTTCTGCGTAATCGGAAATACCCCAATTCAAGTCAAAAATGTGAAAAATAAAATTAAAAATGGCTAAAGGTTAGCCAAGACATTTTTGCGGGACCTAATATTTTAGCTTTTGACTACCATCTAGGTGGGTAACATGCCCACAAAAATTTGCCAAATCGGAGGGGGTCGATGCCAAGTGTGGCTCTTCTTAAATAATTTTGCAAATAATATTTTAAGCTATTCTATTTTGAAGCATATGTTTTATAGATCACTAATTGTAACTGAATATGCCTGTGGGTTAAATGAGGTATAACTTGAGCGGACAAGTACATTATCTGAACATTAATCTAACAGCACGTTCTGTATTTGAGGCACGCTTTAGGCGTAACATAATCTAACAACATGTCATGCGTATTGTCCACTAATAGCTCCATTATGTTTCTAAATCATCTTAATCCTTTAGCTCAAATCGAGCTTATTTTTATTTATATTTTTTTCTGGAAATTGTAAGACAAGTTCGAGAGGTAGCTTCACGCTTTCTGTATTTGCTGTCTGTGAGAATATGGATTCCCAAAGGGATTCACGCAGACGAGTTATCATGCTATTTTTACTTAATAGATTCTCGGAATATCATCACAAAATATTATTTGGGCAACTCTATGTAGACTTCGAAATATGAATTCATTATTTGCCACTAAATTTCGCTTAACAACCATGGCTTAACTGGTGCAAATTATCTCATAGCTCAACATCATAAAATAATATAAAACGAAATCGCCCAAGTGCAAACTCCATCTTTAATAATTGTACGAAGCAATCTGTTATTTATCTTCAATTAAGGTTATACTGCAGTTTAACGTTGAACGTATGCCACTGCATTTTCGTATTGACCTTACAAAACTTACAGATAAAGCTTAGCTGGGTTAGTTTAGCTTGTTTAAACGTAACGATTGTTGACATACAAGTTGGAAAAATAAGACCATTCGAAAGATTTTGCAGACGGACGATTTTACAATAAACATCTAATTTAATTGGAGTATTTGTTCGGATTAATAAATCAGAAAACATTGATTTCCTTCGTTTATAGTTAAATATGATTGTCAATAAGAAAATATGTGTATCAACATTTAAGATAGGGGTTATATGTATGTAAGTTTTGTATAAAATTGTCCTTATTGAATTAACCCGTTAGTGCATGAAGTTTTATGGCAATTTTCCTTAATAACTCATATAAACAGAAAAGAGAAAGCTTAGAAAATTGATATGAGTTTTTATTTTACAAACTCTAGGCAAAATGAGAATACAAATTTTGAGACATTGTCAAACCTAGAAGCCACTGGATAAGATGATGCAGTTATTTCCCTGCTTGTTTTTTTACAACAAGATCATAGGAAACCAAAGAAGATATATTTCTGAAAAATCAACAAATAGACACAATGTGAATCATCTGGCTCAATAAACAGTCATTGACACACTGGAGTCTAGCAAATATGACACCATTGGCTAATTCCATTTTCTTTCTCCCATTCTCCTGCGGCACAAGGCAATAGTTCTCTTCATTTTACTGACTTCTCCCATATATTTATTATAACTTGCAATACAAATTTTGGTGGCGAAATTTTCTTTTTGGTTTTACTCCACCTAGAAGTTGTAAAAATGTCGTTGTTTTCCAACTTTGTACCCAGCGTCACTACTTTGATATCCTTCCACTGAACATAGGTAACATTTTCACATCAAGCAAGGTTAAAAGTTCCCCCCACCTTTGGTTTTCAACAACTGCTTAGAAAAAGACAATTTTCCGTCCGCTTTTCCGGAAGCCATATTATCCAGTATTTGAAGGGCAATGAGAACTACGGAGCATCTCAAGCGATTGCGTTGGATATTTCGAAGACATTTGCCGGAGTTTGGCATGACGTATTGCTCAACAAACTGTCGTCCTTCGGACTGCCAGTGTCTCTCTGCAGCTGGCTGGCCAGTTTCCTTAAGAACCGACCTCTGCACGTTGCAGTTGATGGACACATCTCAGACACATTGACCAATAATGCGGGAGAGCCTCAGGGCGCAATACTTTCACCAAAAACCTCTGGTTTTTGAAAGACAATTGAGAACTACGGAGAATCTCGAGCGATTGCGTTGGATATTTCGAAGGCATTTGACAGAGTTTGGCATGACGAATTGCTCAACAAACTGCGGTAAACCGGACTGTCAGCGTCTCTCTGCAGCTGGCTTGCCAGATTCCTTAAGAACCGATCTCTGCACGTTGCAGTTGATGGATACATCCCAGACACCATTAATGCGGGAGTGCCTTATGGCGTAATACTGTCACCAACTCTATTCCTCATCTATATTAATGACCTGCTGACCGAAACCAATAATCCTGTTTACAGCTTTGCAGATGACATTACCCTTGTCTCCCAATTTAGATCAGAAGAACCTTTACCAGTGACTGAGATTTGTCACAGCAGCCAGGAGCAGATTACAACAGCTAATCAAGATCTGGAGAAGGTTCGAACCAGGGGCGATAGGAATTTGTTCCAGCTCAATGCAGCAAAAATCCCGGCAGCCACGTTTACCAAGAAAGCCAATACGGCGGGCCCAGATATCATTATGGCAGGATCGACCATTCCTTCGTCCTCGTCAATCGGACTATTGGGTGTTTAGGTCAACAGCAATATGTCCTGGCATGACCACGTTGCTAACGTCGCAAAGTCAGCCTTGCAGAAGCTTGGTGCGCTATTTAGCAACAAAAAACTGTGTACACCGCAGCAGCTGCTCTTGTTCTACAAAGCGCAAATAAGACCATGCTTAGAATATTGCTCACACATCTGGGGTGCCGCACCTAAGTATCCCTAAAGCTGCTGAATTCCATTCAGAAGAGAGCTGTGCGTCTCATCGGCAACCCGGAGTTGACCCGGGATCTGGATCGTCTGGAACACCGCAGACATGTGGCCGAGATATCCCTGTTTTACAGATATTTTACGGCAGATGTTCCCAGGATTTGGCCCGCATCATCCCACTCCCAGCAACGCCTGTCAGATAGTCGCGACAGACGGCAAGAGCGCGCCCATTCGTTGTACAACTTGGAACATCAATAAAGTTGCTTTACAAGAGTTCCTTTGTTTGGTGCACTGCATTACTGTGGAACTCACTCCATCCGTCCCACCTAATTATAACTTACAACTATTCAAGAACCGTGTCAATCAACATCTTCGCGCACACAACGCTCGTCGAGTGCTACAGGATCTCCCTTTAGTGTATGTGACACTATCATAAAAAACCTGTGGTTTTTCTAGCAATATTACTACGTCTCCATCAAGTCCAACTCGCTTTTCAGGGTTAGACTTTCCTAGTCTGTGAAGGGTTTTCATGTAACGATTGTTATACGAGGTAGATTTACAGTACCCATTCAGAGAGAAACCAAAAGACCCTCAAGATAGTAGAAAACTGGTGCCAACGAGAGCAGCTAACAGTTATATAACGAAAACAATAATCCTTCCATTCATTAAAAGAGGAGTTCTTACAGGACTGAAACCACTGCTGGTGAATGGAGAAGGAATTCAATTTTCCAAGGAAGCAAAACATCTCGTAGTCATATTTGATAAGAAGCTTACCTGAAAATCGCGGAGTCTGCTCAGAGAGTACACAACTAAATAACGCCCTATAATGTGACGAGAGTCACGACAGATCCTGTGGACTGCAATGACAAATAAGCCGAAACTAGGCTTTCCTATGTAAACTTTAAAAGAAATCATGTAGAGACTACTACTATATACTGCCCAATTTTTATACCCAAATTGAATGGGTTTTCCTTTTATGAATTGCTTCCCATAATGCCGTAGTATTTTCAAAACTTATAGCATAATATATTCTACAGTCCATCTTTCGTGAAATGCTGATCCTTATTTTTTTGTTGTCTTTATCAGTTTTTTTCTTATACAATTTTTGATACAGAAGAAAACATGCGGGATATGGCGCTGTCGTTTCTTTTGAAGAAGGTTCTCGAGTCATATAAAACATAGACTGTCCTTTTTAACTCAGGACTGTTGAAAACGACATCAAATAAAAGTAATGTAATTAGATGTATCTGTAGGACCTACAGCTCTGTAAATGTAGAAAGTTTTATTTCGCCTCTGAAGAGTGAGGATTGGTTTGATGTTTATTGTATTGCGGACTTTGAACAAAAGTTTAACACCTTTTAAAATAAGGATTTAGAGTATTTTAATATGTTTTTTTTCCAAGTAAGTTATGATATTTCGATAGAAACAAAATATCATGGGTAACACAAGAAGTTAAACAATCTAGTCAAAACCTCAAAAAATTGGTGATGGATGGACGCCTTATACAAATCAGCGCTCAGATTTAGATTTAAAGGTGAGGGATGAAAATGGGTCAATTTTGCAAAATTCCTGAGCTGTTGCCAATCGCTTTAATAATTTCTTTGTAGATGCACCTCTTTGCATCCTAGAGAAACTAAACCGTGACAAAAATTTAATTTCCGAGAATACTGATAATAACAGGACCACCTTTCCCACCATGACAGTAATTCCATTCTCTGAAAATGAAATGTGTGCACTAATTTCGAGAAAAATTCAAAATAAAAAGTCTGCGGGTCCTGATGATATCCCAACAAATATATTTAAAAGAGCCATGTTGGAGGCATGTCTAGAACCAATAACGCATCTGGTAAACACTTCTTTGGAGACTGGAATCTTTCCAGATATTCTAAAGTGCTCAAAAATCATACCAATCTTTAAGAAGGGAGATCCAGCAATGGCCGAAAATTACCGCCATTGATTCAACCTCTTGTTTTTCGAAAATATTTGAGTACCTATGCTATGCTTGAGAGATTTATACAACACTTAAATGACAATGATATATTATTTTTATGTCAGCATGGCTTTAGAGCTGGAAAGTCTACTTCAACAGCAATTTTATCTTTCCTGGATGAGATAGGGGGGGGGGGAGTCTTGAAGCGGACGAGCGCCCTGTTGGTATATTGTGTGATCTCAGCAGGGCGTTTGACTGTGTTGATCATGACATGATTCTTGACAGATTGGAGGAGTATGGTATTGCTGGGAGTGTTTGAATTAGTATTCTTCATTTTTGAGATTTCGAAGGTAGTTTGTTCAGATGGGTGATCAAACGGGGACAAAGCACAAATCTAAAAGCCTAGATGTTAACATTGACGTTCCACAGGGTTCCGTACTAGGACCTATTTTATTCCTTTTGTTTGGGTTATGGTTATTCCTCTTGTTTGGAAACCCCCTACCAGCGGACCTATCAGAAAGTAAGATAGTGGCTTTTGCTGATGATACTGCAGCAGTTGTCAAGAATGACAGACATGCCTCCATGGATGTTGCAACGAGTGAGGCAATTAAAGAGCTGAATTATTGGTCTGTTAACAACAACCTCTTCTTAAATATTTCTAAGACTCATTTTATGGTCTTCCATACAAATCAAACCCTTGCGGATATGAATTTCTCAAAATTCACGGCTAAGCCGTGAAAAATCTGTTAAGTTTCTCGGTCTTGTCCTGGACGATACTTTGTCATGGGAGAGTCATTGCCTGGATTTGGCTGGCAGACCGAACAGTCTCTGTTTTGCTGTTCTGGAGCCACACCAGCTATTGAGTGTTTACTATGCTACGGTACACTAGCGCATTTTGTACGGCGTCCAATTCTGGGGCACTTCTTCATTTGCAGATACCATTTTTAAATCACAGAAACCTGTGGTCCGCTGTATGGCGGGTGTGTCAAGTCGAACTTCTTGTGTTCCCTTCTTTACGAAATTTTAAATTTTAACTGTCCCGTGTGCTGTAATATATCAAATTTGTCTTTTTGTGTTTGACAATAAAGAAAAATTCTTAAGAAATAATGAATATCATTTATATAATACTCGTTATCAAGATAACTTTTTAATACCAAAGAATAGATTAAGCAGATCAAAAAATTTCGTTCTTAACATAGGTCCAAATATGTTTAAGAATTTGCCTTTGCAGATTAAAGCTTGTAATAGTTCACTATTCTTTAAAAGAATGTTGAAAGACTTTTTAGTTGAGAAATGTTATTATAATATTAGCACATTCTTACATGCTTAAAATTAGAATTAGCATTATAAATAGGTATTGCATGCTGTTCTTTTTAATGTCTCTTTTTGTAAATTGACGATGCCTATATACAAATATTGTATCGTTGGAAAAATAAAGATTGTATTGTATTGTATTGTATTGTCTGTCCATTTGTGTAGCCTTTTGCGTTTATTTGCAGCTAAATTACCTTTATGTTTCGTTACAGATTTTGAAAATAACTATGCTAGCGGAATTAGGTCTTCTTCCTCAAAATCATCATGTTGCCTGTGTCTACTTTTACAGTTTTATTGAAGTAATCAGTAACATAAATGATTTACTTCGCCAACGTGCTCATCTTCTGTTTTATCATTGTCTTCTTCGTTATTACCTCCATGTTCATCAAGAATTCCTATATATACATCGAGATTATTGTACTTATCACCAAACTCGCCTTTTCAATCAATGAAAGCAGCCCATGAAGAGGTAAACTGCAAAAAATTATCATCAGTAAATATTGATCTTGGTTATTTTCCAAGACCTCTTTACAAAAAACGGCACAAATATCCGTGTTGTAAAAAAAACCTTTAATTTTAAACTTGTAGCAATATTTGAGCCCTTGAAAATCAGAGTGGTCCAAGCCTAGATTTTTAAATTTTAAAGCCCAGAAGTGTAGGAAGAAAAATATTTAGAGAACCTGAAAACAATGAGCATCCATCAGGAAGAAAAGTAGAAAATCTGTCCCCACCAATCAAATTATCAAATTGGTTCCTGCCCAGCAGTTCCAAAACACAGACTGTGGCTGTAGAAATCAGTGCTTTGAGAAATTTGTGAGGCTCGGAGGGAGGAAGTCTTTCAACGCTTCCAGAATATGGAATCCTTTACATCCCAAAATGCTTTTATCTGTGCAGAAGACTGCTCACCGACCTAGGAAATAAAACGCAATCAAACCACAAAAACAATTCACAAATACTGGGAGTGCCAGTGATGGTTCAAGACAGGTTTGTAAGTCCAATATCCTGCAAATTTATCAATTATCAAGCAGACGCCTTTAGCGTACTTTAAAGAAAGGGAGACAAGCATCTCCAGGTGATGATTTAAGAGGAAAGCATCTCCCAGGAAACACAGATGTGACAAGAGAACACATTACAATAAACATTGCAATAAAATATTAGTTTTTATTTTCCATGCTCATTTTTCGGAAATATAGTTGAATAAGTTACCAGAGCCAGATAACTAATACAATGTACTGGAGGAAATATTCTGGGACTACCATTACACGACTCAAGAATTCTGGGAATGTCCAGCTGCTTTGAAGATGGCATAAGTGTAATAAATGTTCATCGAAAACTAGAGGGCAAACATCACTCTGGGTTCTCACCAATCATATGGCCCAATGTAGTCTTCAAGTAGTAACGAAAGGACAAGTAGTTAGCACCAAACAGTTAAGCATGCCTTGACACGACTCGATATTACACACAGTTGGAGTAATACGAGAATTTTGATGGAAATTCGAAACATAATTTTTTAGCCACAGATTATGTAGCTGTGTTAAGAGGAATTTAACCAAATCTTGTCTTCCTCTGAAAACTATTATGAGAAAATGTAAGTGCTATATAAAAACCAAGACCGTAAAGTTTAAATAACCTTGCAACATCGCGACTTCGTTATGTCAACATTAAGGTCAGTTATATTCCTTGAAATGGCCAATTCTTTTTATTTCTGAGATTGTGCAATCTCGCTAAGTGACAGCTCCTTTCCAGTGAAAGGCAAAAGCACTTTATGCTTCAAAGTCTTTGCTGTTTGTTGCAGGCTTTTTGAAATAAAATTGCTCTTATTTAAGGCG
>MU188864.1:8939-57699 GCA_016904865.1 Pissodes strobi
TTCTAAAAGCAATCATTAATGACCTTAAGAAGGAAATTAGTGAAAAAGATTCCTATATCGTAAGGCTTAAACGTAACTCGATCTCCGTGGTCGAAGACGCTTCACAAAATGAAGCCGAGTTCTTAAAAGAAATTGCGGGGAAAGATGGTAAAATCAATGAAATGGAAAATAAGCTTGATAAACTACAGAACGTTATAGAGGAAGAGTCATGCTCAAAAGGGGTTCAAGTGCAACCAATGGTCAAAAAAAAACTCAAGTCAAACTGCTATCTTACAAACAAACTCATTGACGACGCAAACAGATGCTACTACTGGCCAATTAATAAAAGGAGATGCTATGACTCAAACAGATATATGCTGTCCTAAGGATACTGGCATAACCTCTGATACGGATTTGTTAACCCAAATCGGAGAACTGGAAACCATTAATGCGAAACTTTGTGCGGACATACAAGTAAATATCTCAACCATAAATAAACTAAACGCTGACCTACTCGAGTTAAAGGAAGTTAAAAATAATATGGCATCTGCCTTGGATATGCTTCAGGCTGACAATAGAGTGTATGCTGTACAACTGGAACAGGCAAATAAAAATAAAAATGAGAATGATACGTCACTATGGGAAGAAATGAAGGAATCAGGTACAAATAGTGGTAGTATTACTAATATTAATCTAAATAAAGAAACTTTAACACCTACAAATGAAAAACTGCAGAGGGATGCTACATACTCTAAAAAAGTTCTTCTTTTGACAGACGGATATGGCAAATTCATGTATCATTATCTTCGAAAAACTATAGATAGTGATCACGGAATTCAAACAGTCTGCAAACCTGATGCACCATTTGATAAACTGGTAAAGGATCTGGATTGCTATATTAAAGACTTTACAAACAAAGATTGCATACTTGTCTTGGTAGGGCCCAAAATTAAAAATCTTACAAAAAAGCATATATTAATTTTAGCTAACAAATGTTTTTTTACAAATTTAATTATGTGCACAGCTCCATTCAATAGCTCTGTTTCTAACAAACAAAATTCTTTTATGAATAATGAACTCTATAATTTTGTGTTTAATTTGTCAAGGTTTAACAATAATGTCCAAGTCCTGACTTCAAATACTGATTTATCTACTAAATGTTTTGTAAGAAATTCTCCTTATCTCAATAAAATAGGGCTAAATATATTGGCTAAGAATATCAACAATGCTATCTGTGGATCTAATATGGTGAGTAATTCATACTGTAACTTAGTATATATTAATAAGAATGAGGGTACTTCGCTTGTACCTGATCTGGATGTTCATGGTGGCAATAGAGTGGGAAACATTAATTCCAATCCAGGTTCATTAGTGTTAAGTGCTAGTAATATAGGGGACAACTCTTTGTCTAATATTTCATTGACATCCGTAGAATCTGCGGCAAATTTTCATCAGGCAGTATCAAACACTTAAATAACCATGATATCTCTATATATTACCAAAATTATAGGGGTACCAAAACTAAGTTAGATATACTTAGATTTAGTTTAGTGAATAGTGATTATGACATAGTAGCATTATCAGAAACATGGCTTAATGAGTCGATAACTACTGCAGAGGTAAGTTTTTGCGATAGAATATGCTTAAGAAAAGACAGAAATAGATTAATTACTGGAAAAACGCAGGGTGGGGGAGTTTTGCTTGCCATTAGAGACTGCTACACCATAGCAGAGTGTCAAATATTTGATGAGGATCAAGAAGCATTATGTGTTAAAATTAAACTTAACAACAATGTCTGTTTATTTGTGGTATTAGTGTATTTTGTCCCCAACAGCCCAAGTTTTATATATGAAAAGTTCTTTGAGAAAATAGAATCTAGTGTGATTGATAGAAATGTAAGTCCTAAACTAATTATTATAGGTGATTTTAATATTCCAACTTATGTTAACCCAGTATCTTTATGTATGAATTTAAATATTCTTAAATCATTTTTGGCATTTAATAACTTGACCCAACAGAACCAAATTAAAAATAGTAATGATGTTATACTTGATCTAGTAATATCCTCATTTGATAATATTTTTGTTGATCAAACAGAAGACTCTCTATTGCCAATAGATAGTCAACATCCGTGCCTTAGGGTCTGCATAAATACTAAAACTTCCATCCAACCCTGTAGACTTGTGTCAACAAAGAAATATAACTTTAAAAAGGCTGATTTCCCATTGATGTACCACCTATTTAAGAGTCAAAACTGGGAGTTAATGGACAATTGTACTGATGTGAACGCTGCTTTGGATGCCTTCTGCGGTGTCGTTGGTAATGTTTTTGAAAGGTGTGTTCCCAAGTCTACTCAGGTGGATAAAAAATACGCTGTGTGGTTTAATAAACAAATTATTTCCCTTATCACAAAGAAACATAAATATTTCCTAAATTCCAAAAGATTTAGCTCAAATTACTGGAGGTCCAAATATGTTAACATACGTCGCCTAATCAAATATAAAATAAAATTAGCCTATTCCAAATATTTGCACGATGTAAAATGTAGTTTAAAAATAACCAATTCTTTTGGTCCTATGTGAATGGACTTAAGGACAGTTCAGATGTTCTCCAAGAAATGATCTTTGGGGAGAAGACATATGTTGGACCACAAAATGTTACGGACGGTTTTGCTGAGTTTTTTAGATCAGTTTTTATTGATGACGTTGAATTAACTTGCAAGAAATTTAAGGAAAGTTCGCACTTCTGTGATAATTTAATAAGCAAGGCTGAAATTGAAATGGCTATCAGAAAAATTAAAGGCAACACAGCCATAGGTCCTGATGGAATACCCGCCTATGTCCTAAAAGGCTGCAGTGAATATTTATTGTTGCCTCTTCAATTACTGTTTAACCTAGTCTTAAAAACGTCTGTGTACCCGCTAAATGGAAGGTCAGCAAAGTCATACCTGTTCACAAGTCTGGTCCCAGGCAGGATATAAAAAATTATCGCCCTATAAGCATTGTGTGTGCGATCTCAAAAGTTTTTGAGAAAATTATTTTTGAAAGGTTATTCAGTGAAATTTCGGGCAAAATAACAATATACCAACACGGTTTCTTTCCTAAAAGATCAACCTTTACTAATCTGATGACTTTCTGCCAATATGTGCACGACGCAATTAACAGCAAGTCACAAGTAGACGTAATCTATACAGATATGGAGAAGGCATTCGATAGAGTGAGACATTGTGTAATCTTAAACGCCTTAAGTGAAATGGATGTTTCATCGTATTTAATTTATTTAATTCAATCTTACCTGAATTCCAGATCTCAATATATAGAAATTAAGGGATGTCAATCAGTAATGTACAAGAGTACCTCGGGAATACCCCAGGGTTCTAACCTAGGTCCCCTTCTTTTTTTAACTGCAATCAATAATATTGTCAACAACCTTGATAATGTCAAAGGTCTTTTATTTGCCGATGATTTCAAATGTTTTCATATCATAGACTCTGTTGAGGACTGTGAAACTCTACAAAAGGATTTTTGTAATGTTGCTAATTGGTGTACTGCAAATAGTTTTAACCTCAATGTAAGTAAGTGTATGTGTATGACCTTCACTCTAAACAAAAACCCGTACCATTTTGACTATACATACAATAATTTAAAAATCAAAAGAGTTGACAGTCAGAAGGACCTGGGTGTGATATTTGATGTGAATCTTGGTTTCTCCAACCACATTAGTGCAAAAATTGAAAATGCCCAAAAAATTGCAGGCTTTATAGCAAGAAACACCAAAGCTTTTGATATAGACATAAGTTTACATCTTTTTGATGGCCTGGTTTTGCCTACATTGGAGTATGGTTCAGTGATTTGGTTTCCGCAATATGATGTGTGGATTGGGATTATCGAGAAGGTACAAAGAAAGTTTTTAAAGTGCTTGTATTTTAGAAAGTATGGGTCATATCCGCAGAGAGGCTGCGATAATGAGTATCTGTTGGGTATCTTTGGTAGGATGTCGTTAGAGAAAAGGAGACATAAAATAATTCTGTGCACAATGTTTAAGTTGCTGAAAGGCGAAATAGATAGTCCAGATATTCTTGGCCAGTTACCATTTGCAATTAATAGAATTAATTCTCGTCACTCACACACTTTCTATTAAGCATTTCCTAGGACAAATTTATTTAAAAACTCTCCGATATATAAAATGTGTTCACTATTTAATTTGCACGCCTCAGACATTGACATAGATATGATTACTCTTAAAAAATTTAAACAAATTATTGACGGAAAACTACGAAAAAACATTTAGTGGTATAGCGGGTGGATAGTCTATCGTTTTTAGATTTAAATTTTAAAAACTGACCAAAACTTTTATATATATTGTACATTGACATTATTGTTTTTGACATTTGCATGTATAACGTAGGAGATAAGGTTTTAATATTGTTAAACTTTTATTGTTTTTTATTGGCTATATTATAATTGTATTGTTTCGGAATTGTTTTATATATATATATATATATATTTTTTAATGTTAGTACTAATAAGTGGATATCTGTAATTGGCACAAACTGTTGATATCTTGTTGAATAAATAAATAAATAAATAAGAAGAAAATACTTTGATAATAAGAACAACTTTTTAAAACCTGTGTAGCCTAGCAGGTCCCAGAAACTTACAATTACTACGATAACTTGAAACGGCTAACAGCGCGTTCCTCAAGCACTAGCAAATTAATCGGCAGTTCTGCGATAACACGGAGGATCACTCTGATTAGTTGACAGTACAGCAACGTTAACGTTTGCTGGTGGCTCTCTTTCGCTAGTTATAAAAATCGTTACAAAATTTAAGAGTATATATTAGTATTATTAATATAATCCATACTTGAAAGCCAATTGCTATTAAAAATTGCATCGAATGGTCGTCGATTTCCCGTTCTGAACAGACACCTGGCACTTATGCGGAGCAGCGGCCTTGCTGCATGAAGATTGATTCGGCAAATAAAACGCCAAATAGAGACAATTCGGAATTTGGGGAATAACGCATGTGTAGCTTTCCCTTTATAAAACAACGCAAATATTATTTCCGACTTATCAAGCTCGTCCACTCTGTCTTAGTCAACGCCTAACTTTACGCTTTGCATTTGTCAAATTCCAAATTTTTACGAATCCAGTTGTGCCTTATTTTTAGAAGGGAAACATCCCGAAAGTATGTCGGCTAATACATGCTACATCTGCTAAGAGATTGCCCGTTGTTCAAAAGATAAAGAAGGTTCAAAAGAGTATAATAGAGCAAAGAGAATATTCAATGCATTTTTAGAAGGGACACATCCCGAAAGTATGGCGGCTAACATGCTACATCTGCTAAGAGATTGCCCGTTGTTCAAAAGATAAAGAAGGTTCAAATACGTATAATAGAGCAAAGAGAATATGCAATGGAACTGTGATGTATTTTATGTATTACTAGCCTATAGATAATATTAGATTTATTTTATGAAACTAAAATGACCTGATGTTCCAGTATGAAGAGTGAACGATAAATATATAAAAATGAGTTATTATTAATATGTATACAAGTTATAACATAGCCATAGCTATAATTATAATTTGAGTGTTATTAAATTAATTGAATCAGTAATAATTAATTTTGTAATTATTATTTAAATCATACGAAACTGGACAAAGCATTAAGGAAAAGTGCTTATTGAGTATTGAGCAAGGGTTTAGAATTACAAATTAGTTTAAGTAAATATCGTTTTGAGCAAAAAAAAAAACAAAACAAAAGGTGCTTTTGGGATCTTAAACTTTTGCACTTGTTGAGAACTTCAAAAATTTTCTAAAGACTTGGAAACACGTTAATATGATTCAAAAAGCGCTTTAAATGCCCACAAGTAGCAACAAAACCTCTTTGAATCTAAGTCACTGAAAGGCTTGAAGTAATCTTTTCAGCTAAATATTAAAAAGCATATTGCCTAAATAACTGAATTATAAAGCCCTTTCTACAATTTTCAAAAAGGCTCAGCCTAGCATATGAAACCTTAAAAAATAACCTGAAGCTCATCTTAACTTCAGTGAATTACCCAGATCGAAGAACATTTTAACTAAACAATTTTATAATCCTACATTAGAATTAGAAAAGGAACTGTTTAAATTTATCAATTATATTCCGAAAATTACAGATGAAGTTTCAAAAAAATTAAATAAATTTGGCTGTAAAACAATTCAGGTTAATAAGAATAATCTAAGGAGAAGACTAACAAACAATAAAGACAAAATTGACAAACAATCTAAATCTGGTGTTTACAAAATAAATTGAGTGAACTGTGAAGCTGTATACGTAGGACAAACCGGCCGAAACTTAAATATTAGGATTAAAGAGCACAAAAAATCGATTTTACATAATATTAAAAACTCTGGCTTAGCAAAAGATTGTATAGAAAATAACCATTTTATAGATACGAATAATGTTAAACTTTTACACACGGAAACAAAAAGCAAAAGGCTTGAAATACCTAGAAATCCAAAAGTCACAAAAACAGACATTTTAAATACGAACGACCAACTGACCTGCTCTTTAAACACCTGCATAATTGACAGTGCAGTAAAAACAAAATACCGTCAGGCGGTTTAGTAGGGTATAACAATTTTAGATTTTAGTATACAACTACTCTTGATAAAGGCCTCATCAAGCCGAAATATATGTAGAGGAAAATATGTCATTAAATTATTTTGCAAACATCTAAAAGCAGTGTACTAATTATTAGCTCAACTTTGTTTGTAATATTGAAATTTGTATTTATAAATGATAGTTCTCTCCTTATAGATATATTAAACTAAAAACATGAGTTGACTCGAACATTATGTTATGTACTAACCGTTTCTTATCTTCTTCTGCTCTATCTAAGTAAGGTTTCTTTTCCTCTAAGGTTAAACTAGACCACCTATTTCCTATAATTTTCGTAATTTCGTAAAACTGTAGAGGGCTATCTTTGAAAAAGCATCTTTGCTCATTTAGATAAAGGTTATAACCCGTTGCTGGGGCTTTGGGAGGCAGATTCAACAACTCTGGTTTGCGCTTTCTACCCTTAGGCCATCCCCCTCTACCCTTTTTCTTAATAAGCACTTGATGAGGTAATAAACAGCCATCATTACTTAATACATTTAAACTTCCTCTTGTTGAATCTGATTCTTCACTAGATTTATCTCTACCTGTAAAACAATATCACAACTGAAATGAGTAGATAGGCAATGATTGTTTTCTATTGAAAACAATTTACATGAATTGAATCAAAATATTAAACATTCATTAATATGTCCACTAAATATGTTTCTTAAATTTAAAAGAGGCAAGTGCAGCAGGTCTGTAAGTAGATTGAGCTCTACCTGAAGCTCACTGGGTACAATTAGAAAATAGCTGAATGAGCATGTCCTACAGACCATTTACCATGCCAATTTCTAATCTATATTTAAGTATGTAGTGAGATAATTTAAGCATAGTCAAGGGATACATCAACATTATAAGCAGAATTAATTAATTCAGCGGGAATTGAGTAGATTATATTTGCAATAACGATAAACACATATCATGTTAGGATTGCATACCATTTTTTTCATGATGAATGAATTGTGCATAATGTTGTTTAACTGTGTGTATCAACTTCTTTTAAATTTGCTTTTGCTAATTATGCATATTCTATACTTTTAACCATGAATTTTAATTTTCATGATGCCATTGGAGGCATTTATATTTATGACAACAAGGCTTTGATAGCCCTTTACAATGGTTTGGTCTCCAGTATTTAGAATAGTTCTTTAATACCCTCAATACAAATGCTATATTAAAATACTGGAAAGGGCGTAAAGCAGATTCCTAAAATACCTGCTCTTCCAACTTTACTTTCCATACCAAGATTTTTCTAATTAAACTACTATTGTGTGATCTGCAAACCATAGAATTTCACAGGAAAAATGTCCTCTTAATATTTCTCCATTAAATAGCCAATGGTGCAATTGAATATATATTGCACAAAATTTCCCATTAACTCGGACCAGTTAGTTTCAACTGTTCTAATTCAAACTGGGAAGCAAATTAGTTCAATAACGGCGTCGTAAAATGTCAGGGTGTTAACCTCGAAGCAAATCAGGTAGAAGATTTTATTTTTTATCTTGTATATATTGTCGAAAGTATGTAGAAACCAAGATTTCGATCTCCTGCACCCTTGGCGCAATTTACTGGAACCATAAAACCTTAAAATGGTGGCACTTTTTTCCGGATTTTCAACTATAACTCAATTTCTCTATGTCCTAGCAAAAATTTATCCTATACTCAATTTGAAAAGGAATAAAAAGCCAAACAACATTCATATGAAAAGTTTTTCCTAAATTAAAAACTGAGCAAGCTACAATTCGTCAAAAATCTGAAAAATTTCAAATTTTTTACTTTAAGTTGGATTTAAACCAACCTATTAAAGTAAACTACTTGAAGTCCCTGCAAATATGAATACCAAGTATAATGTATGTTTATTTGATGTGTAAACATTTTTGTACCTAGATACGTGTATATGTGTATGTAAGTAGGTACTACTTTTAATACTACTAATTGATTTTTATTGGTGGATAATATGCGTATAGCAAATTATGCTATTATGTACTGTCATATTCGGCCATATTGCTTCTTTTATTTATTCTTTGTTGTTGACTATTGTGTATAAGTTGAGTTAGTTTAACTATCAGCGATTAGTAGTAGCCTCAAACAGTTTTTTCTTGATTTTGAACATTGGAGTTAGTTTTTGTTGGTTGCACCCCCGTAGCGGGCGGAGAGCCAGTGGACCATGCGTGAAGTGAAATATTAATAGTGTTCATGTACGCTACGTCAGTATTTTCATTTTGTCACTTTAATTGGCTTTTCCAATTTATTACAGATTACAGTGTAGCGATAGCGACATTAAGCTGAAAAAAAGCAGATATTACTTTTGGATCTGGGTCACAGGTCGAGAAGACGATTTCAAATTTTCCGAAATTTTCCTTATTTTTTTAACATTATATGCTTCTATAAATCTTTTACTGTACCTTTTCAAAAAAAAAACCTGCTAGTTTTTGGGAGGCGCTAAAGTGTTTGGCACCTCATATTTTTTAACAAAATTCGTCTTTGAAAACCGAATACTTTCTATTTTTAGGTATTCGCGTTTTTAACCCACCCAGCACCCTTATTCGCTCCACTGTTCCGCAAGACACTTGATTACTATTCAGTGGCGTAGCGTGGGGAAAAATTAAGGGATATTATGAGAAAAAAGTGGAAAATGCGCCGCAGACGAAAAAACGAGCGGCTAAGGATCGCGGGCAACATTAACGCTGATTAGATAAATTTTCGCGCATGTTAGAATATTACATTTTCTCATTGTTGGTAATGAAAATAAATAAAATATTACTAATCTTTATTTAAATTATTATAACCCTAACTAACTCAAACAAAATCTTATAATTTCAGCAAGAATACACACAAAATTCAGAATTCGTATTCTACCAAAAGAATCGTTTTGACTCATGGCGCGAAGTCGCGGCGTGAAGTCAAGCCGCGAATAACCTTGAACGTCACGGCCTCCGTGAAAAATGGACGAGAAAATTGTAGCAGCAGCATTGACTGTATGCGCTTTAGCTAACTATAATTATTTGCATATTAAACACAGTCAAAAGCAACGGAGAAAAAGAAGATGGTGGATGACGAGTATACATCGTAATAGAACAAGGTAAAGTATACATATTAAATATATACCGTGCGTTTCTTATTGTCGTGCTAATATTTAAGGGTTCGGTTCTAAAAAGTTCATTAGTTCATACATATTCATTCATGTTCATACATCATATTCGTACAATGCATATGTTCATATAAAGTTCATAAATGGCCTGAAGACTCACATCACGTAAATATTAGCACAACAATAACAAACACCCTGTACAACTGTTTATATTTGTGATTTGTAATTATTTATACATATATATTTTTTCAGTTTCACTATGGAGAGTCAACTCAGAGAACTGTTATTAGAACCTTGTGGTGAATTTAAAAAATTTACTCGTATGTCTCTAGTTGATTTTGAGTATTTACTCAACCAGATTTTTCCCATCATAAGCAAACGGGACACTCAACTGCGAGAAGCTATACCGGCTAGGATGCGCCTTGCCATAACTTTAAGGTTTTTGGCTTCCGGAGATAGTTATGAAAGCTTAAATTTTTTGTTTAAAGTATCACCACAAGTTATATCCACCATTGTGCCTGAAACGTGTGAAGCCCTAAATCGAGTTTTACAGGATGAAATAAAGGTAAGACTTTATTGCAAAAATATTTATTATGAAATACAACAGATTAATTATTTAAATGGTGGCATTTTGAAACGCGTTAAATATTAAATTTTGAGATTGAGGATTGAGCAGCTGGTGACTCTTGGTTTTGGGCTCTTATTACATCATTTGAATGGATGATAATAAGCGGTCCGACTTCTGCTGTCCCAGTAGTTACTCCTCCATAATCTTCTGTGTTGAGATCATGTTCAAAAGAAGCGCGTGTTAATCGTTCTGAGTGGTAACTAGCCATCGAATTTGGGTGATTAATACTACCATAAGAGGTTGCAGGTGAAGCCGCAGGTGTTGCGACGTCACTATGCATTGGAGCTGGTGAAGGAATTAATTGGTAACGTAAATACATACCATCGATTTCGTGCATAAATTGTAAACGTTGTACTTCAGTCAGTTTTCGTAGTTTAGCGGCTAAGATTTTGCCATAGAGGTCACATATATCTTCATGGGTATCTTTTTTTCCTAAAGCTGATAGCTTGTTTAAGTAATGAACCGGCTTCTTGCAAGTCAGGGGTATTTTTACGGCGTCGTTTGGGCGTTGGTTCTATTTGTGATGAAGTACTAGCTTGTGGTGTTGCCAAAATGTCTTTGTCATTTCCATGAATGTCTTCCTCTCTTTGGCAAAGTTCTTCTATCTGTAAAAACAAAATTGCAATGTAAATATTTATTGTTTCAGATTCCGTCATTTGCAAGAGAATGGATGGAAATTGAAAAAGGTTTTAAGAAGAAATTTCCTCATGCAGTGGGTTCGATCGACGGGAAACATATTGTTATACAATGTCCATCAAAATCTGACTCTGACTACTTCAATTATAAGAAGAGTTTCAGTATTGTGCTATTGGCTTTAGTAGACAGCAACTACAACATAATTTTCGCTGATATAGGTAGCCAAGGAAGAATAAGTGACGGCGGAATATTTAGAAGCAGCTTATTATGGGAAAAACTTTCCACAAACACGCTGAATTTACCTCTACCTCAACAGTTGCCTGGATCGAACATCAAAATGCCCTATGTTTTTTTTAGGGGACGGTGCATTTGCACTCTCAACAAACTTGATGAAACCGTATCCTGGAAATCACGAAAGAGGGTCTCCGAAGCGGATCTTTAATCAAAAATTATCTAGTGCCCGTGTGGTTGTAGAGAATACCTTTGGGATATTATCAACAAGATTTCGAGTGCTTCGAAGACCATTAGCATTGTGTCCCGATAAAGTTCGTCTTATAACGATGACGTGCATCCTGCTTCATAATTATCTAAGGAGAAGTGCTACATCATCAGAAGTATGTGAGTATATACTCCACCTGGCACCATTGACATTTTTGACGAGAACGGTGAAGTTGGGCAGCCTGGTTCGTGGAGAAATGAAATAGAAGCAACTTGCGCAATTCGTGATTTGCCAGAGAAGCCACGAAAATCAGCCAAGAGTGCAATAGAAGTAAGAGAGCAGTTTACAAAATATTTTTCTGATCAGTTTTAATGTAAGAGTTTGGAAATAAATTATAATGTAGGTACTTACATTTGAAATTGTGTTTATTGTTTGTTTGCATGTATGACCTTCACTAAGAAATGAATCTATTAATTTATATGCAAACCATACAGACTTATAAACTTCCACTGTACCAGCTCCTGAGTGCATAGAATCTCTCACCATTTTCCTGTACTTTCTATAACTAGAAAGTAAAGAGTCACGTTTCTTCTTCAATACCGACACAGCTATGCCCATTAAACTACTAATACGAAACCAAGCATCATTGTTTTGATTTTTGTCCTTGTAAAATCGATGTTTGGCATCCCATAGCACAGATTCTCCTTGGTAATGTTCCAAAAATTGCAATTCTAGGTCGTTATTCCAGGTAGTCATATTTTAATTTCATAAACACTACACTATACTAAACTAACACACGGTACAATGCATTGAAATTTTTTATTTAAGGTTATGTATTGCATGCCTTGAATGTGGAGAGCGTTCACGTTTCGCGGCCGAGAACTCTTTGAAGCGGACAAAAAGACCGACTCGAAACGGGAAACAATCCGCGAACATCCGTGAACTCCGTGAAAAGGCGTGAAAACCAACCACACTCGTGTTCGCGGGGCTTCACGGGTGGTCGCGGCGTGAGTCTGGAGCCGGCTAAACGTGAAAATCGACAGTTATTATTCTACCGTATTTTATTGCACCCAAACTTTGCCAAAATTTGTTAATAACTATTACCTTTTTTATGTCATGGGATATAAAAATGAATCAGCAAAAAATAAGACATACATCCTACATATTTTCCTTCGCTTGTCCTTGATATAATTATTACGTTGTAGTTTACGTGAAACCTACTTGTCAGCACGATTTTTTTAAAACCTCAAAAAAACATGACTCACTGCTCTACGTCTCCTAGTCGATGCGTAACCCATTCCGTTGCTTGTCGGCACCGGTAGGTTTAACAAAATGCTTAACGATCGAGTGATTTTTCAGGCAGTGATTAAAGTGGTGAAATAAAACGTTTAAAATGACATTTACGTGAAATGCAGGAGCAATTAAACAAAATACAAGACAGTGAATCGACTAGTTCCAGCGACGAGTCTACGGGTAGGCTATTTTAATTAAATATTACCTATTGTTTTGGGAAAAATTGTGGACTCAAAAAGGGAAAACGGGCGTTTTCCCTAAAAGAGTCGCACTGAAGTGAAATCGTGCGATTTCTTCAGTTCACAATGGTAAGTTTGTACAAGTGTTAGGTAATATTGTGGATTCAAAAAGGGGAAAACGGGCGTTTTCCCTATAAGAGTCACACTGAAGTGAAATCGTGCGATTTCTTCAGTTCACAATAATAAAATTGTACAAATATTAGGAATAGGCTTAACAGAAAGGATTAACGTTCGTTAACCTGAAAACAAACAATATCAGGTTGAAATCGAGTGATTTCATACTTGGTTTATCTCGCGATCTCATTGAGTTGTGGATAAGTTTTGTCCTAATAAAATAATTAGTGTGATTTGCAATATATTAGGCGCTGGAATTAGAAATAACGGGCGTTATTTCTTAGATAAATGGAATCGAGCGATTTTCATTTATGTATATTCCGCAAGTATTTATCGCGTCTTTTAATTGGCAATTTTAATAGATTCAAAAAGGGAAAACGGGCGTTTTCCCTAAAAGAGTCACGCCACTGAAATGAAATCGTGCGATTTCTTCAGTTCACAATAATAAAATTGTACAAATATTAGGGAAAATAATTATAGATTCAAAAAAGGAAAACGGGCGTTTTCCCTAAAAGAGTCACACTGAAATTAAATCGTGCGATTTCTTCAGTTAACAATAATAATATTGTACAAATATTAGGGAAAATTATAGATTCGAAAAGGGAAAACGGGCGTTTTCCCTAAGCGATTCACACTGAAATGAAATCGTGCGATTTCTTCAGTTAACAATAATAAAATTGTACAAATATTAGGGAAAATTATAGATTCAAAAAGGGAAAACGGGCGTTTTCCCTAAAAGAGTCACACTGAAATGAAATCGTGCGATTTCTTCAGTTAACAATAATAAAATTGTACAAATATTAGGGAAAATTATAGGTTAAAAAAAGGGAAAAGGGGCGGTATTCCTTAAAAGAGCCTCACTGAAATGAAATCGTGCGATTTCGTCAGTTGACAATAATAAAATTGTACTAATATTAGAAAGATTATAGATTTAAATACCAGGTGGTATTTAAAATATTTGAAAATAGGCGCAAAGTTAAGCAGTTAGCGTTTCTTATCTCTGCTTTTGTTATTCGAAGGCAGGTTGTTATGAAGACGAACCCATATATTTTCAGAGTCTTAATAAATTATAAAACCAAAATATCGTTCGTTATTTTGGTAGATAAACGGTTATTGGAAATCGGGTAATTTTATACGCATAATTTAACCGTAAGCTTTATAATGAATCTTATTCCTTTTTGCCATTACATCGTGCGATTTTTGGCAAAGGATCATGTTAATTAACAACAAACATTACTGGCCTTGGCATAAAACCGAATTGTGTCAACACAGATGGAAAACCTCTTCATTGCTTCGCTCGTTGGAACTCATAATTGTTAAAAGGGTTATCCAAAGAATGGTGGGGGAAGTTATAAATTCTTATAAGATTCCGGCCAACTGCAAAACCCTAATTTCTCCTCTCCTTAACACCGAGATTCAAGCTTGCTTGCCGAAATCGGCGCAAGAACATAATGAATTTATGATAGCCCTGCAGCAACAACTCGCTCATATGCTAGCAGCAGTGGGGGGTCATAAAGAAAGCAACGTTCAGCATGCCATTTCAACTACAGGAAATTTAAAATAATTCCCCGTCTAAATGTTGATTGTAAAAAAAGCTGCAAAGACGATGAACATGGATGCATTTTTATTTAGCAAAAATTTTGCAGATGCAGTTAAAAATGAACAATCTATTAAAGTGGCTGTATTGAGAGTTGCTGTCCAGTAAAAGGTCAATTTATATCTTCTTCTTTTTTAATTAAAAAGTCAAATGGGAAAACTAGATTCAATCTAAAAAAGCTTAATGCCTTCATTCAAGCTCCTCATTTTAAATTGGACTGCGGGGCGTCCTTAGATCGGTTTTTCCGTTATCTCGACGCATTCGTAACGCGCACACTACTTCGTGTGTCTATCTCCGATATTTAAATAAATAAATTTTATTTCGGAGACTGTGTTTGTTGCGTGCGTTCGCGGGTGACGGGACGTCGTCGCCGCGATAGCGAGGAGCGTCCGCCCCGCGTCCTAGCACGCTGCGATAAGAACAGAGAACTGTTCTAAAACGTTTAAATAAAGGTTACTTTCTCGGAAAAATTTACCTGAAGGACGCATATTTTTTAATATCGGTAAAGAAAAAAAAAAGAAAATATTTAAGATAGATTCAACGATATTTTGTACCAGTTTAATAGTTGTCTTTTGGGTCTAAACAGTGAACCTCCTTCAATGTTTAGGTTTTATAAGAAATTGGGACAAAAGCATTTTAACACCCCAACAATATATAACATTTTTAGGTTTCAATTACGATACTATAAATAGGCGTAATCTCTCTTCCTGATGAAAAGACTAGACCATACAGTACTTAATGTTCTGCGACGGAGTATGATTTTACCAAAGAACTCTTTGGTTTTACTCAATAAAACCTTTTGAAAAAATAAAATATACTTCATTGCAAGAAAACAGCTTTAATTACTGTAAGAAAATGTCCATTCTAAAATGTTTGAGGCATGAATTGGATTGGTGGCAAGAAAAATGTCGGATTGGATATAAAATCCAAATCTTTCTCGTGCGAGATATTTTTGGATGCTTCGCAAACTGGCTGGGGCGCCTTTTGTGGGGGATCTTGTTGCCATGATTTTTGGGACAGCCAGGAGGTTAAAATGCATATAAACTTTTTAGAAATCAAGGCTGCATACTATGCCTTGAAATCATTTGTTAAAGGCAAAGCGCATTTTATTAAAAATAGACAATCAAACTGCCATATCTTGTATAAATCGCGGAGGAAGCGTAAAATACTTCTACTTAAACAATATTGTAAAGATATTTTCCCTGGTGGCGGGGAAGTTATTCGGAGAACCTTCTTCAAAAAAGGAATTCCTAAAGACGCCGTCGACGTATTGATAGCATCCCTATCAAAAGGCACCCTTAAACAGTATTCTTCCTGTTTTAAAAAAAATATATATATTGGGAATTTGGTACATGTAAAGGGCAAGACCCATTGCACATAGTTTAGAAAGATATTTAATTTTTTAATGGAAACACTAAATAAGGGGAGCTCTTTTTCAGTAATTAATTCACATAGATCGGCACTAAATCTATTTAGCCAATCTCCTATGGATGAGAAGATTGTAAATAGATTTTTAAAAGGTGTTTCCAACATTCGTCCACCAAAATCAAAGTACAGCTTTACGTGGAATCCTGACCCGGTTTTAAAATACCTCGAAGCATGGTACCCGTTAGAGACATTAGGTTTAGAAGACTTAACATATAAACTTGTAACACTCATGGCCTTAACATCAGCCAGTAGAGTACAAACTCTTTCCCTAATCAAACGATATAATATTAATATAACATTAGAAAGAATAGAAATAAAAATTCCGGATAGAATAAAGACCACCGCGGTAGGAAAAACCAACCTTTATTAATATTTCCTTATTTTCGAGACAAATCACAACTGTCTGTGGCGTACACTATGGATGCATATATATAATATATATAAATAACAGATCCTTATCATAATGATCAAGAACAAAATCTCCTTCTTACTCTTAAAAAAAAAACCTATTCACGCCGCGTCATCACAAACCATAAATCATTGGATCAAAAAGACGTTGAATAGAGCAGGAGTAGACACATCTATGTTTTCTGCTCATAGCGTACGCCACGCATGAACCTCTGCCGCGTTCAGGGCAGGGGTGAGTATAGAATAAATACGTTTTTTTATTTATTTTTTTTTACTTTTTAACTTTTATAATAAACCCATAAAAGAACCGAATGATAGGTTTGCTAAGGCTCTCATTGGGTTTAAAACCTAGTTACTAGTTACTCATACTTAGTTATAGGGTTATAATATTATTATTGGTAATATGTAGGGGTTGTTAATGAATTATATTAACAGATGTTTCTTTCAGAAGAAAATCACCTTTCTTACTTTGAACATCTACAATGTAATAATTATATCAAGGACAAGCGAAGGAAAATTAAAAAATTAATCGACTTACCTGAAGGAAGATTAATTACAATTTTCCGAGCTTGTCCGTAGATATAATTATTACCCAGCACACCCTAATGTATTTTCAGTGGTATATAGGTACCTATTTAGCTCCCAGGTGTTAGGTGATTTTCGTCCACGCACTTCAACGGAATGAGTTACGCATCGACTAGGAGACGTAGAGCAGTGAGTCATGTTTTTTTGAGGTTTTAAAAAAATCGTGCTGACAAGTAGGTTTCACGGAAACTACAACGTAATAATTATATCTACGGACAAGCTCGGAAAATTGTAATTAATCTTCCTTCAGGTAAGTCGATTAATTTTTTAATTTTATTTGCAACACATTTTGTGTGCTTACTCACTATTGAATAACAAAAGCGGAGACAAAAACACAGAATTTAACTTTTAAAATGGTTTTTTTTTAATTCAATAATTTGTCACTAAAAGGTAAATTACTGAAAGAAGTACGGAATAGTTTTTCGATAATACAGTCACATTTCTCACCAGAAAATGCCGACGATAGGAACAGCCGAAAGGCGGCGTGTTTACTCAATCGCATCACCAAGACCTTAAAACTTGCCACAGTTATCCGATCTCCTAGAGAAGGTTCATTGATCAGTCGAGGACGACACAATGATATTTCCCGACCGGTTGATGTGAGGTACACCAACGCATCTTTGCATCGCATTTTTCGTTCGCTCCAGGTTTCGTTGGATCCAGGTTTCGTTGGATCGGGTTGGTCGCGGGTCGATCAGTTCAATTATTAAATATTTGTTCTCCATAGGTATTTGGAGAAGAATTCCAGGACAAGCATGATGGATGGAAATTTATTGTATAGAAACAAAAATAAAATAAAAGACAACTGAATATTGTGGAATTTGAGATTTTCTAAAGGGATGCGACGGATCACTGGCATCGATTCACGCTACGGCTACGCCACTGTTACTATTAGGTTTCTGCCACTAAAAAACGTCTAAAAATGACGTAAAAACACGCAATTTGTGTGTTTCTGAGGAAAAAACGACCAAATCGGCCTGACACGTCAATTGAAAAATTACCCTTAATACCTAGGCTCATTTAAAAAAAACAATCCAATTTCTATTAGCTATCCAAAATACTTCATAAAAATAAGCCAGATTCAAAATTTTAAATCAATCCGTTAAGCGGTTCATGAAATATAAGAGTTTAAATATGCAGAATTCAAAGCCCGTCTCGATCGGGGATGTGTCGTAGTAAAATAGAATCACGTCCTGGTGCTAGGCCGCGACCCGCGCCACTGCGTCGCGAGACTGTTGACGTTTCTGTCACTGTCATAGATAAATATATATCCCAACGCGACACTTTCTTATTTATTTTCACCGATTTAGACTTCTCAGAAAAATCTGATTTTTGGTATATCAACTTAATATGTCAAGGTCTTTTGAATACAATTATTTTTGAAAAATTGAAAATGAGCCTATTTCTATCCATATGCATACCAACTTTACAGGCCGAAAAAGATGGATTGTGCAAATTGTAACACTAAGTGTGTATGCAAGAGAAGAGGGCAAATTAAAGATAACGAAATATTTGGAGCAATATTGCGATGCGTGCCAGACATCATTTTGCAGAAATTACTCAGGACTATCTACTGGAACCTATATTGTTCAGTCTATATACAGCAGATTTGCCTAATCACGTTCGGTTTTGCTCCGCGTACCCCTACGCAGATGATACACAGCTATTGTATGCTTTTAGGCTTGAGAAGTCGAGCTTGGCTGTTGGCAGGGTGAATAGGGATCTTGATAGAGTTTTTGAATGGTCTACCAATCATGGTCCCAGACTGAATGCGAAAAAGAGTGTGTATTTAATAATAGAATCAAAAGCAATTAGAAATAAATTCCAGTTGAATAACTTTGCTACAGTTATACAACTGGTCAATTGTCAATGACTTAAGAGGGAAAATAGCAATCGAACACATAATTAATGATTATTTTTGTACAATCGCAGGCAATCTAACTGCAAATCTAAGGTCGGATTTTGATCTTCTTGAGACTCTTGAAAAGAAACCTTTGTACTATTGCCAACAGATGCCAAAGAAATAAAGGATATCATTAAGACTATTAAAAAAAACACAGTTCGGGAATCGACGAAATTCTCTTAAAAGTGTTTCTAAACCTGGATGAGAATACCTTAGAAGGTTTGGCAGAAGCTATAAATATAAAAAGTTTTCTTGTGGAGTTTCCTGATAGTTTAAAAATTGCCCTTGTGATACCCATACATAAATCTGGTTCTCTTGACGATCCGGCAAACTTTAGACCTATGTCTCTTCTTAATACATTCTCACAAATAATAGAAAAAATTGCGAAAATATGAATGATTAACTTTGTTAGACAACATCAATTACTTAATATTATTAATATATTGTCACGACTAACAACCGTCCGAACGTTTTTGTGCTACCCTATAGATCTAGCCGCCGTGCCGCTCGCTTCTCTGTATGAGTCATCGCCCGACCGGTCGCGAAGATTCAGGACCGCTGGAATTATCTCGATGGCCTCGTCGAGATCATATAGAGTGGCCTCGGAATACTTCCCGAATATTCGTGATAGATTTAAGATTATATATAAGCAGACCTAAGGCGAATGTTAGGCAGTCGGATAGTTAGTTAGTTAATGATTGAGTGTTAAAGTGTAAAGAGCTTAGTTGTAAAGTTATAAAAGTAGTTTATTGCGTTGAATTGTATACTGTGGTAGATAATAAAGAGAGTATTAGTTGAAAATAGTAAAGTTGTAATTTTGTTAAGACCCCCCATTTGGTGTCAGAAGTTGGATTGTGAAGGACTTGTGAAGTATTTTCAAGGAAAGAAGAAGGTACAAGTAAGTCAACGAGACCGGTTTGATTGGTGGATTCTGTAAAAATTTTATATCGTTCTATGGTCAATACGAGGCAACAAACGGCAGAAATGGAGCAAATAAATAAAATGTTGGCCGATTTCATGGAAAATCTAAATGCTGAGAGGCAAGCAGAACAGGACAGGCTTCAAAAGATGTTTCAAGATCAAGAAGATAAAAAGCAAGCGGATCGGAAAGAGGAACAGGACCGGCTTCAGAAAATTTTTCAAGATCAAGAAGATACAAAGCAAGCGGATCGGCCAGCAAAACAGGACCGGCTTCAGAAAATTTTACAAGACCAGGAAGATAAAAGGCAAGCAGAATAGGACCGGCTTCAGAAAATTTTGCAAGACCAAGAAGACAAAAGGCAAGCAGAACAGGACCGGCTGCAGAAAATTTTACAAGATCAGGAAGATAAAAGCAGCAAGCAGAACAGGACTAGCTTCAGAAATGGATGCTGGATGTAATTGGAGGCGAGCAAGGAAAATTACAGTAGATATTGGACGGGCAAAATGAGAAATTTGAAAAAGTAGGTAATATACAAAAAGAAGTAGGAAACGTCCAGCAGGAAATGAGGAATCTACAAGCAGAATTCATCAGACTAAAAAATCAAGGACCCACCGAGAGGGTATTCGCCCCAGGACATAACATCAAACCTCCAACGTATGACGGTCAAACATCCTGGACAGTGTACAGAAGGCAACTTGAAGCCGCTGCTGTTGCCAACGGCTGAAATAACGAAGAAATGGCTACATCACTAGTGGTAGCGCTTCATGGGTCTGCCATGGAACTACTGCAGACCATTCCCATCAGCCAACAAGGGAAATATGACATACTTGAAGGTGCCCTAGAGAGACGATTTGGAGACTAACATAGAAGACAACTGTATCAAACACAAGTTAAGTCCCGACATCAGAAACCTGGTGAAAACCTGCAAGAGTTTGAGGCAGATGTCAGACGTCTCGTTCAGTTGGCCTATCCGGGAGCAACGGAAGAATTTCAAGAGGAACTTGTTGCTGAATATTTCGTGGACGGTGTCAGACTCAGAAGATGTTACGTCTAGCCAAATTTGATAGCAGCCGTGAAACTTTGGGTAGAGCTCTGGAAATCGAGGCGGCCTGTAACATCTCTAAGCCAGCAATCAGGGACGTATCCATCAAGGAAGAACATTTGGCGAACAGTTGTGAACTAACTGAAATGGGCGGTATTGTGAAGAAATTAACCGAAGTTCTTCAGGCCACGGGGAGATTCCATATTTTCACGATTATTTCGTATGCCGACGATACAAATATTTTAATTATTGGAGAGAATCCTGTGCGCCTAAAAGAAGCTGCAGAGGATGTTTATGAGAAAGTTTTGCTCTGGTCGCATAAGAATGAACTCAATCTAAACAAAAAGAAAACGACGACCGTATATTTTTCATTTAGACAGAATATTAACCTGGAACTATTTAATGGTTCGTATTTGCAACCGACTTTGGCTAGTGATACTAACCTATTGGGGGTAGTTTTTGACCATAATTTGAGGTGGCTGTCGCATACAGAAGAACTCTGCAATAAATTGCGTAGTTCTTGCTATGCACTGAACTTTTTATCCATGCACTGTAGTAGTGATGTGCTTTTAACTTTGTATTATGCCAACATCCACTCGAGAATTAGATATGGGATATTAAACTGGGGTATGAGTGCAGGTGTTGGTAGAATCTTTATAATGCAGAAGTATGCGGTACGCATTATCGCCGGCCTAAGGTATCGTGAATCATGCAGGGGCGCTTTTAAAAGCTTAAAAATTCTAACAGTAGCAGGTCTATATATTTATCAGGTATGTTGCTTTGTGTATCAGAATAGGTCAGCTTTCCGAAGTGTTAGGGCGGAACATAGTTACAACACTAAGTCGAAAGAACTTCTATTACCTATAAATCACCGATCCGCAGAATTTCAAAAATATATTTACTTTACGGGCTGTAAATTTTTTAATAAATTAAATGAAAATATTGTGGATGCTGTTAATATTAATATTTTTAAAACAAGGCTAAAGAAATACTTGGTAGAGAAAAATTGTTATAGTGTGGAGGAATTTTGTTGATTGTTAGCTGTATACTTGTGTTTTATGATGTTTTGTCTGACTATTTTGGTGTACTGTACTTATATTATATGATGTATTGCTGACTATTTTAGTATCCGTTTCTTACATTTTCTTTTTTGACCTTTTCTTCTATTAGCGTGACTTTGTGTACTTTTCAATTGAAGAAATAAATGCTTTGATTTGATTTTGATTTGATTTGATTTGATTCCGGGAGTCACCCCGGCAGTTAGGCCATACAACCGTAATCAGTGCTATAGATGTGGCAAGACTAGACACTTCAAAAGGGACTGTCGAGTACAAAGATTCCAGGAGCCAATAGAAGATAGGCCACATAACCGAAATACATCAAATCAGTGCTATAGATGTGTTAAGACTGGACATTTCAGAAGGGACTGTCGAGTACGGGTATTCCGGGAGCCAACAGAAGTTAGACCATGTAATCGAAAGGCTATCAGTGCTATAGATGCGGCAGGACTGGGCATTTCAAAAGGGACTGTCTAGTACAAAGATTTCGGGAGCCACTAGAAGATAGGCCACGTAACCGAAATGTTT
The DNA here is from genome assembly GCA_016904865.1 of Pissodes strobi. Lineage (NCBI taxonomy): Eukaryota > Metazoa > Arthropoda > Insecta > Coleoptera > Curculionidae > Pissodes > Pissodes strobi. Next base: position 31,474 of record MU188864.1, read on the forward strand.
CAAATCAGTGCTATATATGTGGCAACATTGAGCATTTTAAGAGAGACTGTCGAGTACAACTACGACCTACAGCTTCATCCAGAGACAACAGCAGTTCAAAGCTAAGTCAGGAAGAGTTGAAACACTATAACTTTAAGGCTAAGCACAGGAAAGATGGCATAGTAATACAGATGCTTTATCCAGAAGGTCATGTGAGGATAATTATAAACATCGCCAAAGAATTGACCAACGAGAAGGAATCACTTCCATTAGGCGAATCAAGTTTAAGGTTGATCAGCAGTGGACCACAGAGCAACTAAAGAAAGATCAGCTTGATGATAATGAAATAGCACTACTACTGAAAGCTAAGGAAGAACGTCAACCAAGACCAAGCTGGAGAGATATTTCAATTAAGGGATCTACTTTTAAATCTCTGTGGGCTCAGTGGGACTCCCTGGTAGTTGAAAATGGGCTCCTTAAACGAGCCTGGGAAAGCGCCGATGGAAAAGTAGTGAAGACACAGTTAGTGATACCAAGGAGGAAGATATCGGAAGTTCTGGAAGAAGTTCATAATGGAAAGTCTGGTGCTCATCTCGGATTGAACAAAACGATTGACAAGATTCGCGACAGATTTTACTGGGTCAACTACTGCCAGGATGTGAAATCGTGGTGTCGGCAGTGCTCAACCTGTGCCGCAAGCCAAGGTCCCCAAACAAGATCTAGGGGCAAAATGAAACAGTATAATGTGGGCCTACCGTTTGAACGTATCGCCATTGACGTAGCTGGCCCTTTTCCAGAAACAAATAATGGTAACAAGTACATTTTAGTGGCAATCGACTACTTCAGTAAATGGCCTGAAGTATTTGCGTTCCCCAATCAAGAAGCTGTTACCATAGCAGAGGTCCTTGTGAATAACTTATTCAGCAGATTTGGTGTTCCGTTAGAGTTGCATTCAGATCAAGAACGCAACTTCGAAACCAAGGTTTTCCAGAAAGTCTGTGATTTACTCAACCTCCATAAAACACGGACTACCGTCTTACATCCACAATCAGACGGCATGGTTGAGAGGTTTAACAAGACCATTGAAGAACATTTGTCAAAGGTCATAGATGAACATCAGAAGGATTGGGACCAACACATACCACTATTTTTAATGGCCTACAGATCAGCAGTCCATGACACGACAGGACTAACGCCAGCCATGGTTTTATTTGGAAGAGAACTCCGTTTACCCTGTGACCTATTATTCGGAACGCCAGACAACCAGGATACGGAAATTCAAGACTACGCAGACTCCATTAAGGAAAAGTTACTATACGTCCATGAATTAGTCAGAGAAAACACGGAGAAAGCCAGCGATCGAATGAAGACACGATATGATCTCAAAGCTAAGTCTATGGGATTTCAGATGAACGATAAAGTCTGGTTATATAATCCGCAAAGGAAGATCTCCGAAGCTTACGCCAGTATGGGAAGGGCCCTATACAGTCATCAAAAGAATTAATGACGTAGTGTATAGAACTCAGCGTAGCCCCAGAAGCAAACTGAAAGTAGTCCACCTCGATAGGCTGAAAGCATATCACGGACATGAAGTATCTGATCGGGACGATCAGGTTTAAGAGGCAGGCAATGTCACGACTAACAACCGTCCGAACGTTTTTGTGCTACCCTATAGAACTAGCCGCCGTGCCGCTCGCTTCTCTGTATGAGTCATCGCCCGACCGGTCGCGAAGATTCAGGATCGCTGGAATTATCTCGATGGCCTCGTCGAGATCATATAGAGTGGCCTCGGAATACTTCCCGAATATTCGTGATAGATTTAAGATTATATATAAGCAGACCTAAGGCGAATGTTAGGCAGTCGGATAGTTAGTTAGTTAATGATTGCGTGTTAAAGTGTAAAGAGCTTAGTTGTAAAGTTATAAAAGTAGTTTATTGCGTTGAATTGTATACTGTGGTAGATAACAAAGAGAGTATTAGTTGAAAATAGTAAAGTTGTAATTTTGTTAAGAACCCACGGAAAAACGTAACAATATGGATTTCAAGAATCGATACGTACAAATGATGCAATATCTTCCTCCTTAGAAACACTATAATTATACAGAATATGCAGCTTCAGTTTTTTTTGCGATTTTTCAAAAGCTTTCGATTGTGTTAATCACGATTTGCTACTAAAGAAACTTTACATATATGGCTTTAGAGGCAAATCACTTTCTTTCTTCAAATCTTATCTTACTAAAAGAAGGCAAATAGTAAAACATGGAAATGTCACTTCAAACTCAAAATCAGTGGCTCATGGAGTATCACAAGGTTCTGTCCTTGGGCCAGGGCCGTAGCCAGAAAGAATACTTAGGTAGGCAAAATAAATTTTTGGACAGGCTCACACATCACACATAGTTTATTTTATTTAAAAATATGAAACAACTGGATACTAGATAAACTACGTTGGTATCTATCAACGTTTGAATTTCTCATTTAGCATTTATGTTTAATAAAATTAACAGCCAATAGATTAATTTACATAAATAATAATTAGTATTAAGTAACTACTTACTACTATTACTTTCTTTAATAACTTTACAACTCATTTACTTTTAGAGGAATAAACTAAACAAGGAAAACAAAATAAAACACAAAACATAACATAAAAATATTTCTTATTAATATTCCTATTATAATAGTGGTTTCCACATTTTAAGTTAGAAATTAAATTCCTTTCTTTGACATGCCATACAAATTAATAAATTAACACCCTTTTGAACAATAGGAAAGTGGACTAATAATTAGAAAACGCAGTAATAGAGAATATGTTTGTGAGCCTGTGTTAAATTTTTAAATTTTAGTTTTCTATAAGCGTTTTTAGATTAATTTTTTTGTTAAAACTATGTCCACCAAAACACATTATATTTCTAGCGAGTATAAAACTGTGTGTTTCATTTAATAACAAGTGAAAATATTTATGGGCAAAATGTATTTCATATTGTTAAAAGTAATGTCTAATTAATTTTCAAGTATTCTCTCAGACTTAGAGCATTAAATCGAGTCCGCTACCGACGTATCTATTACGAAGCTTATGATAAATAAGTATCTGATATTCCAAAAGAAAGTATTAGTTTCTACTCGATACTTGAAAAAGTATCAATTGCACACCGCTACTATAGAACAGTGCTGTCAGATCTAAACATTCTAAACGCATAGGAAACGCTATATTTAGGACTGAAAACGGCAGCAATTATAATATGATGTCATAACTTTATTTTTGGCGCACGCCAAAACGTTCTGAATCTTATTCCCATTCTGTTTTAAAATTTTGAGCACATTTTCTTTTCTGCCTTACTGTAGGTAAGATCTGATGGGTCATCAGTTAAATAAGATTCATCAGAACTAATAATTGAAAACATACATTTCGATATTTAAAATACTTATTTATTTATTTTATTTATTTATTTCTTTAGTAAGCATCAACAGTAATTACAACTATGCTAAATAAGCATATTATACAGTTTCATACAAAAAAAAAAATGCTAAATACCACTTAATTTATGATCTTGGGCAGGCAAATTATTCAGCCTGTTTCTTTTATATATATATCAATGATTTAGTTAAAATTTAAATACAAGTAATCTTTACAGTATTTAGTGATAATACTACCATATTATGGCACAACAACGATCAGGAGCTGCTTAAAACTATTGTTTCTGAGGATATACTCAAAATTAAAAAGTGGTGTGATTCAAAGTTCCTCCGTTTCAATATTAACAAAACAAAAGTTCTAAGTTTTACATTTGAACCTCTGTTCAAAAGTGGAAACTCTAATGAACCCTCTTGTTTTCGACCTATCTGGATGCATCTGACACTTTCAAAAATTATAGAAAAAAATTGTTAAAATCAGAATGTTATCTTTTTTCAAAAAGCATAATTTTCAGGGCAAGAAGAGCACTAGTGATGAAGTGTGCAATCTACTGGAGAGACTTTATTTGGGCCTGAATGTGGGAGACGGTGTTTTGCGATATTTCCAAGGCATTTGATTGTGTGGATCACGGAATACTGCTGCAAATACTGTCTTGTTATGGGTTTAGGGGACTTAGTCTTAGTCTTGGCTCGAGTCATATCTGGCTAATAGGAAGCAGGTGGTTGGTGGCCATGGCAGGGATCGGTGCTTGGCCCCCTGCTGTTTCTCACCTACATTAGTGACCTAGCCTCCATCAACATTACTGGATCCTTTACACTGTTTGCTAATGATATCACAATACTGCGCCTAGGAACGAATAACGCTACTTTGGGTGAAACCATAAAAAATTATATTTGAATTATAAAGGAGTGGTGTGATGCAAGCGGGCTTACTTTTAACAGGCAATCTTATGACATTTAGGGGAGCCACTCTAAATCTCTCACTGAATGGGGAAACTATTGAAAATAAAGACTGCACTAAATTTTTGGGAGTTTTTATTGACTCCAAATTGAAGTTTGATACTCATATTAGTATGATGAGAAAAAAAATTGGCCTGGGCTTGCTATGCTATTAGATTGAGTCGCAATAAACTGGAAGCAAAAAGTCAAGAAATGTTTACTTTGCCTTGGTTGAGTCTCGTTTGAGATATGAGATTCAGTTTTGGAACTTTGCTGGCCTGCATCTCATCCAGTCTGTTTTTGTTGTGCGGTGAGATGTTTATGTGGGACTCGTTCCGGAGATCACTGTAAACCGCTGTTTATTAGGGAGAGGAATCTCACATTAACTTGTATATTTTTATCCTTATGACAGTTTAGTTGATCCGCAAAAAGTACAAGGGATGTAATGACAAGGGTGAAAATATAGGTCTGTGCACTCCTAAGAGTACGCTTACAAAACACTCAATTATATACGAGGGTATAAAGATGTACAATCGTTTGTCTGTGGAATGCAAAAGTATAAGGGGTGACAGGCAATTTAACCGATTTGTGAGGAAGAGTAGTAGTAGTAAACGTTATTTATTAGGTACATATAACATACATTTTACAATATACACACATGCACCCTTAGGCCATCGACCGAAGTCCTTCAGCCTGTGGGACCTTATATTTATAACAAACGGCATTATTATTATTTTTTTAACATATGGAAAATTAACACACAATTTGATCAAAAAAAAAAAAAAAAAGTAAAATAAAATATTAAGTGTATCTAGGTAATGATACTAATCATAATAAGTAGCAATGGATAATAAACAAAAAAAAATAAAGAAAACCAAAAAACAACGAAATATATATGAAAAGAACAAAGTCAATCCCTCAATGAATCCAAAATTTCAAATAGAGTTTGTGAGGGGTATTTTCTGGCTGGTCTTAGGTTTTGGTCTCGTTCTTTGCACAATAGCTCCATCAAAGGGACTGTCTCAGGTTTCTTGGCAAAATTGGTTGTCAAAATTTCTAGGCGTTCGGTTATAGGCAAGATTTTGGTTTCCTGGTACAGCATTTCATTTGAAGGATTATGCAAATGGTTGTTGGGGTGTCGTATCTTGGTAAGGTTGCGTAATGCTGTGGTTTCTGCTACTTGAAGGTTTTTAAGTGCTGGCGTTCTGCAATTAATATACATCGGATGCATGTATTCCAAGAGCGGTCTGCAGATGCTTGTGTATATATGTGAAGCAGTTTTTATGGAAATTCCCCTGTCTTTGTAGGTCAAACTTCTGAAATGCTTGGATCTTTGTATGCACTTTTTTTTTAAGTTTGTGGTATGCTGGTTAAAGTTCATTTTGTGGTCAATAGTTATTCCCAGGTATTTAACTGCTGATTTCGGATGTATCACTTCGTTGCTCAGGGTTATTGTAGGTGTTAGGTTGTTGTTATTGTGGTTAAATATAATTAATTGTGATTTTCTGGGGTTTGCCTTTAATCGCCAAAGCTCAAACCATTCCTGGATGGATCGCATCAAGTTTTGCAGTGCTTCTTGTGTGGAAGTAATGTTATAGCTATGAGAAATTAATGCAGTATCATCGGCAAACTGTAAAATGTAACTGTTCTTGTTTTGTTCTTGTGCATCATGATTGGTATGAATGTCGTAACAGAATAGATTATACAGCAGCGGTGAAAGTGGTGAACCCTGAGGGACTCCTTGTTCAGCTTCAAATGTGTTGGAGAGCTTGTTGTTGACTCGTATTCTAATGGTCCGGTGGGAAAGAAACTCCTTTATAATTACAATTAGATGTTGGGGGCAATTCATTAGATGCAGTTTGTATAAAATTCCCTTGTGCCACACACTATCAAAGGCCTTATTGATATCCAGCATTACTGCTGCACTCCGCTGTCCCTTTAATTTGGCTGTCTGTACATTTGATATAAGAATGGAAAGAGGATGTATAGTTGAAGCCTTTGTCTGGAAGCCGAATTGGTGTTTTGGGATGTGCATTCCCACACTTTTTTGAAGGAGTTTTTTAACAATTTTCTCAAAATTTTTTGAAAGAACTGGTAACAAGGTTATTGGTCTGTAGCTGGATGGCCTGCTTAAGTCTGAGTTTGGTTTGCCAATTGTTGTTATAATTCCTTGTTTCCAGATAGAGGGGAAAAACTGGTTATTTAGACAAAACTCATACATTTTAATGATGTAATTATGGATCTCTGCTGGTAACTTCCTCAATAGGTTTTTTGTTACAAAATCTGACCCTGGTGCTGTACTTTTGCCGCTGTTTAAAATGTGAAAATAATCTTCTTCCGATATTGTTTTAAAATTGTCAGAGATTGTGGTATTTCTGAAATACTCATTGTACCAGTTGTTGATTATCTCAAAGTTTTGTCTGTCGAAGGTCGGGTCGTTATCCTCTTGGAAGGCTTTTTTGAAATGTCTAGCGAATACTTCGGCTTTTTCTGCATCATCCTGAAATATTTGGTCTCCTTCGCTCAAGTCGGCAATGTGGTGTTTGGGTTTGTATTTTGCTAATTTACGGATTTGTTGCCAATATGTTTTGCCCTGTTGTTGGTTAATGTCGTTGCATGCCTGGATCCAATTGTGTTCCCTGTATTGAGCAATAAGAGATTGAATGTTTTTGTTGTAGGTATTAATGTTTGTTTTGTAGTTTGAATTTTTGTTGTTTTGATATTCTCTAAGCATTTTACGTTTTGTTTTGATAAGCTTAATAATAAATGGTGGAAGTTGGTGTAAAAAGTACCTGGTTTTGATTTTGGGAGAATACTTGATTATAGCTTCAGATAGGGAGTCATTAAAAACCTGAATTGTGTCTTTGTTAATGTGCTGATTTGCATTTATAAATACCTTCATATGTTCTGCAACTCTTTCTGTATCACATTTTTCGAAGTTAATCTTTGTGTCAATATCTGTATCTTGTATGCTTCTATGTAAGTCTATGTCAACTTGTATTGCTAGGTGGTCGGAGCCTAGATCTGATGTTGTTTGAATGCTTGATATGTTTTGTTTAAGATTTTCTGTGAACAGAATTAGGTCTGGAGTGCTATCTGGGTTATTGGGCATAATAAATGTAGGTGGTGTGGAAGCTTTAGTAAATGAGGAGTTTTTAATAAAGTCTTTGATTTGAAGGTTTTTACGTCTATTTTTACCTGGGTTAAAATCTCCTATAATAATACAGTACTTGTACATGGCAGCTTTTGTGAAAATAGTGTCTTCTATGTGTGATGCTGATGGATGGATGTACACTAATAAAATGTGTACATAGTCTTCGAGAAAGGGTATAGAAATATGGGTTGCTTCATTTAATGGGTTATTGACTACGGGGGGATTTTCTTTTCTCATTTTAAGCCTAGGGCTAACTTGTATTAGGCTGCCTCCTCTTGTATTAATTAAGGTAGTTCCATTGCGTTGAATTGTTTTCCAATCTTTGAATGTTGTATTAGAATGTCCATTGGTTTTTGTTTCAACGAAAAGCGCACAGTTAATATCATTTTGCTCTATGTAGTGGTTGATAAGATGTTTTTTGGGTAAATAGCTGTTAATATTTGCATATAAGATTTTAAGCATGGTCAATATTGGCTGGCACGACTTCACCCTGTTTGGTTTCGGTAGGGGATGTGGAGTTTGGGTCATCCAGATCAAACAAAAAACGATGCAGGTGTCTATATTGAACTCTTCTACAAACCTTTTACGTAGCTTAAGGACTAGCTCTTCTCTGTTGGTGTTTCTGGGCTTATTGATTTGTTGTATATATGTGTTAATGATGCTGTCATGAATGGTAACTGGTTTGTGAACTCTTGACTGTTTGCGGGTATGTTCGGGTATTTCGTGGGATTTTTTATTTAAAGATTTTATTTTAATGTTGGGTATACCTTCGATTGGGCTTGTTGGACGCTTAGGACATTTGAATGCCCATGCTTGGTGGTCTTCAGCTCCACAGGCGTTGCACTTTGGGGGAAGATTTGTCTTGCATTTGGCTGTGCTATGGTTGTCTCCACATTTGTTACATGTCAGTGGGGTGTTGCAATTTTCGGTTTTGTGAGTAAATTGTAGGCATTTTGAGCATGGAATTGGTGCAGGCTTGGGGGGTAAGCTGGGAAATGCACGGTAGTGGCGATTTTTATAGAATATTCCATGATTGATCAATTTTTCATAGGCTTCAATATCTCCAGTGATTATTCTGACCATTGAAGTTTGCTTGCCAGTTGCTCGGGAGATTATTCTTTTGCAAAATCGATGTGTGACGTTTATTTCGTTGAGGTAGTTGGATATTTGTAGGTCCGTTATGTATTCTTCGATGTTATGTAGTACCGCCGAAAATGAGTCCACTTGGCTAGTAGTGATGTTTGATTTCCTAATGTTTGTGGTCGTTTCTTTGAATTGAGTGATCAAGTTAGAATTCATTAAATTGTCTAACGATTCCCTAACTTTCTCTTTGTTGACGTTTGTTTTTAGCAAAAATCCCATTTTTGTTGTTAAAATTACATCCTTATTGTGTGGTTGCTCATTCTCCCAAATTTCTGACATTGCAATCCTATTGATATGGTCCTTTGTATTTATGTAGAAAAGGTATTTGTACATTTCATTGTTTGCTTCTCTTATCTGTTTGGGTAGATTCCATGTTTTGTTTGTTGACGTTTTTTGTTTGTTTATATTTTCGGTTTGCTGTTCGGTGGGTTGTTGAACTTGATATGTTTTGTTTTTTTTTGGACTTGTGATGGTGAAACATCGCCTATTATGCTTCGAATTTGTTCCCGTGAGTATTGTTTGTTGTCCCTTTTCCGCTTTTTATAATCAGCAATCATACGATTTAAATCGTCGTCAGTCTCCTCAGATTCACTCATTTTTTTCCCCCGTTTTAAGGATATAGTTGTGAGAAATTTATTAAATAAATAAATACAAAAAAAAACACTACTTTTTACGCGCCAACGAATTTTATGATGACCTTCCTCGACGCTGGTCTATCGTAGATTGTGTGAGGAAGAAAAATAGTATAAAATTCAAAAAAAACAACTACTTCCCTATCACAAAACATCATTGTAAAATTCGTCCGAGAAATAATAAGCTTTCTTTACCAAAATGTGAGGAAGATTTTGGTAAAGAAAGCTTATTATTGCTCGGACGAATTTTACAATGATGTTTTGTGATAGGGAAGTAGTTGTTTTTTTGAAATTGCTTCTCGTTTGATATTTGTTTGATTTGAGGTTTGATAGTGGATTGAATGTGTACAATTTATTGTGGATGTAAGGTCTGAATGATGTTATCTTTTTTGTATTCTGGCTGGGTTATGTAAGAGTTCAGCTGAGTGTTTTGTTGCGACTGTTTAAATCTTTACACTTTTTGTATTTTTGCACTCTTGTTTTTTATATTTTTATATTGTTTACATTTATTTTTCTATTTTGGTATCATAAAGAAGTCTTTTCGTTACGCAAAGTAGTGTCGAAAAGAAGCTCATTTCCACACTACTTTTTTTTGACTGGTTGCTATGAAAATAACAAAATTGTTCAATGTCAAGGCTCGCTAGCAAAAATTTCGATACCGTTTTGAATGGGATTCCTAATAATACAGACGTCAAAAGTGACAAGATGGCCGTCCAACTTTTGATCGCGACTTGAATAAATTAATGATTTTCAGTAAAAAACGTGCAAAATAGAAAAAATAGTATAAAATACACGTTTTAAAAGACATTTGGTGCACTAGCACTTTAGGAAACTCCCCGCAAGCGGGTCGTTTCCTAATTTCGTGCTTGTGCGATAAAATATGGCCTTTTAAAACTAGTATCTTAATACACTATTTTGACTCTACTAATTAGTTTTAGGTATTATGCTTTCTCAATGAGAACTCTGTTTTTTTGATAATAAGGCTTATTTGATATGATTTGATTGCTTGTTGGGAAGGCATACTACACTTTGGATGAGTTTTTTTGTTTTGTCTTATCTACTTTATTGTATAATATGTATGTTGTGCTAATAACACTTTATATCTTGTATTGTTATTATCAAAACATTTCAATTTGACATTGGGATGCCTATTTGTGTGACTTTGCCTTGACTTATAATTATTTCTAGCTTTGTCAATAAAAATCATTGTAGGTATTTCTCTGATAATAAAGCATATTTGAAGTCACACTATTTCAAAAAACTATATTTTTATTGGATCATATTAATGCTACCTACTTAGACACATGAAATCTGTGCTGCTATCTGCTATTCTATACACTAAATTTCATATACAGAAAATACTGTAGTGAAAATATACTAACCTTTGGGTCTAGTGAGAATACTATTTAATTGAATCTCATTTGAAAATGAAGAAAATTTAGTACATGAAGGGTATACAGTACTAGAAGCAGTAGTAGTGTAAGTACTGTCGCTACATTCACTAGAAAAGCCCCCATCACTATCACAAGTCATTCTAAAATTAGGTACTTTTCTCTCCTTGGCAGCCTCTAAATTTTGTTGTAGAATAAGATGAGTCGCAACTTTCCGAAGATCCTCTGTGGAGAGGTTAATGTCCGATGATATCGCATCATTAACTGACATACAGACTAGGCTAAAATAGATTTAAATTGAGAAGCAACTAAACAAGGAAGGTACATGCTAAAGTCAAAATTGTCCAATATCATAAGAATAAATTTACCAATTACCCTTTGCTTGTTTCAATTAAAATTCCATTTCCTAGAAGATCATTTGCTTCTTGATCTGTTACTAGCTTAACATTATCTTCTAATAATTCAGGAGCAATTTTACCTGTAGACTCAGACATAATGCATATTACATACCTACTCTTATTTAATATTAAAATGAAGTCTACTTTATTTACAGGATCATATAATAAATAGAATGTCTATTACAAAAAATACTGAACATCCAAAACACTGAGAAATTTGAAGCCACTTTCTAAATCTTACATTTTAGAAATTTGAACATGATTTTAGCCAAAAATGTTTACGAGGGTTCGATTTGTTCATTTACCCTTTGTTGACAGGTTTCCATTCTAAATTCTAACCTCCAAAGTCCAAAACTTCATCAATCTGCGTTCGATACCGTAGTTCGATACCAAAGAGTACTTCTGTGTCGATACATTAGCATCTAACCGGACCGTTCAACTTTGTAACTTCGGAACGTAATGCTGCGCATTCATTCTTTTATATTTGAGATTGAATATCTTACTGCTGCTACCCGATTGGATTTAAGTACAAATACTACCTGTAACTAATTCCTCGAGTCGGTGGAAGGCCATGCGTGAAGTGAAATATTAGTTTTTCTACAGCCGCGCGCAAAATAACTAATTACTAAATTGAAAAGAAATCACAAAATCGACGAATGCCGCGCATCCTTATTTTGCGCGAACATGGAAAAGAAAATTCTTCCTTTTTCCGTCGAGTATGCTATGAATAGTCATGGCAATTGAAAATAACTATTTTATCCGATCGGACGAGAAACTATATCTTTCCGATGTGTTTTCTCACCGCAAAAGTCATGATTCCAGTATATTGTATTCGTTGCTTGGCAACATGCAATAACTGTACAGGAATAGAAAATAACTGTCCGGGAATATAACATTTCCGTCCTAGGCCGGGAATTCTGTCCTATCCAAGCACCTTGTTTGTCAGATCTGACGTCTATCAAAAGTAACATTTAGCTGTAGTTGCCGTTGTTACGTAAAAGCACATACCTGGACTCCTGTGGTGCTGGCCTGGGCTGCACCTCGTCCAGTAATTACTAATTACCACAGTCGTTCAGGAATATTTTGCTTTTCCTCCCACTTACATAATATACTATTTTATCCGATCGGATGAGAAATTATACCTTTCCGATGTGTTTTCTCACCGCAAAAGTCATGATTCCAGTATATTGTATTCGTTGCTTGGCAACATGCAATAACTGTACGTACACATTTCCGTCCTAGGCCGGGAATATAACATTTCTGTCATATTTAAACACCTTGTTTGTCAGATCTGACGTTAGTGACGTTTATCAAAAGCAAGATTTGTGGTTTCCCTAGTTATACGTAATAAACTCCAAGCTCGCTCGATTCAAAACTTGATATTATGTTGAATTTAAATTTAAAGCACCGTTTTTATTAAGAGTAATATTTGGCTCTATTTTTGTAAATACTTATTCTAATTAATTCCGATCGGATAAAAAATACTATGTGCAACTCGTAGGAAAAGCACATTCTTGGACCCCTGTATTGTAGCTGGCCTCGGCTGCGCCTCGTCCAGCAATTACTACAATCGTCCAGGAATGTTTTGCTTTTGCTACTAGTTACTCAATATACTATTAACGAAAAAAAAAATTGGCCCAAGAGCCGTATTATAGTGGATATACAGCCAAATATTTAATACTCCATGCAAGTCGTTCGATACTTAGACAAGAAAAGAAGAAGACAGGTAACGATAACATGGGAAAAAGCCTGTTACCAGCTGCCACATAAATTACTGGGTAACTTCAATAAATTAATTGAAATTATAAGGAATAAATAATAATTAATAAGTTAAAGTAATTTTCAGTCGTAAAATAATATAGCCATTTTATAGGTAGAGTATGCCATTTTATAGGTAGAGTATGAAAAATATATTACCTACGCCTCTGTTGAATGACTCTCCTTGAAGAAGATTTATGGCTTTATTGATTATTTGATGACTGAAAATATCCAGGAATATCCAGGATTGGGTGTCAAATTACTCTCGATAATCAAATAAACATCCCTACCATGATATACTCAGAGGTAACACAATGTGTACATTATGCATTATTATTAAAACAAGAAATATGCAAATAAACTACAAGGTCATCAGACAATAATTACCAGTGAAATGAAATTCCAATCTCCTTCTTCTCACTTCGACTCTTGCAACCATATGCCGAAGAATTTACCATTATGAATCTTAGTTTTTATCTCTCTTTGTTCAAAAACTCACAAAATAACTGCAAAATAGTACCGCCACAATAGATGTGTTTGCCACATAAATAATGGCCGCCGCTCTGAAAACGCTTCAATTTCAGTACATTGGCTTAATGTCATCCTTACCCTTACCTAATCTAAGGTTCAATACCTGTCTCACGAGTATCTCGCGACAGTAATGATTTCGGCTACCGTCAAGGTCGAATGTTACAAATGCGGATAAAGACATCGAATTCATTCAAAGAAGAGGGATTATTTGTGAATTTATTCGCGGAAACACATGCAAGCTGCTATATGTATATTATAATAACTAATATTTCACTTTTCGCATGGCCCTCCGCTCGCTACCGCTCGCTACGGGGGCTCAAGGAAAGGAAACTAACCAGGGGCTAACCCAAACGTAACCCAAGACATACCCAAAATCAAGAAAAAAGCTGTTTGCTAACCATAACTAACCCAAGACATTACCCAAAATCAAGAAAAAAACTGTTTAGAAAGTTAACCGTAAATAAAATTAAAAAAAGCAACGGGGTTTTTGAACCCTGGCAGCCGCCAATAGTCGCCGAATTGAGACTTAACCATCTAAACATCTAGACCACGACGGCTTATGCTATATGCTATAACTTGATTGTTGATTGAATCACGAAGACATAGCGCGAATACAATCGCTCGAGTCAACGCCACACACACTAGATGGCGCTGGAGTCGTAAGAGAGAGATGGAAGCGTCGCACGCAGTATTTCGTCATCGGGAACGATTTAGACCGGCGCGACCTAGCCGCTAATCAAGATTGGTAGAGGAACGGTCGGGCTAGTGTGTGTGTGTGATATGAAAAATGGCACTGATCTTGCGACCAACTTGCCAGCCCACCCCTCGATCCGGCGCTTAGGCAGAGACACAGCTACCCTTGTGCTTGCGTTACACGTAGTTCCAGTTTGAGGGGCCTTGTATTCTGGGGAGGAGCTCCAGTATGTCGGGCATGTGCCCCTGGTGCTCCCGATTATTGCACGAAATTAAAATCTATTGAACGGCACAGATAGAAATATACTTTCTTCTGGCTAAATATCAATGAACGGCACAGACTACCCTGGCTATGAGGTCCGATTCTTTCTCGGGGAGCAAAACGATCATTGAACGATGACCACGTGCACGCCCAATGGCCTGTGCCAAAGGGGACAAAAGAGCCGTTACTGGACGACGTTATCTCGACCGAAGACCAACCGGAACTCATTCCGGCTAGTTCTTCAAGTCAGTAGCGTCTTCTGACAGCGATCTGTTTTGATCTTGTCTTGTCGGTTCCACGACGCGACCCGACGTTGGCCAAATCGGCAGAATTACCCAATGTTCGCGGCACGCTAGATCTCTTGTAACCGTCTGATAAGTCAGTGGTTCGATAGTGTGTTTGTGATGCAAAGGTTGTCGGTTCGACCCCCGTCAGTGCCAAGCTATTTTTTACTTCTTTTTTCGGTTATGTTTGTAAAAAGTTTTTTTTCCTTGATTTTGGGTATGCCTTGGGTTAGATTTGAGTTAGCACCTAGTTAGTTTCCTTTACTTGAACCCCCGTAGCGAGCGGAGGGCCATGCGAAACAACTTAATTATTGCCGACATTCGGCCAGTCGCCGAAGGTCACAAGGAAAGATCAAAACAGGCCGCTGTCTGAAGACGCTGGTCTTCAAGTCTTCCTGCCGTTTATGATGCAATAATAATATATAACCTTAAATTTTAAATTGTCGTCACGTCTCGGAAAGTCTCACAATCTCACCCTCGACTTTTACTGAAAAGAGGAAAATATATTTACATTTACATAGTTAAAAGTCATATATAGGCACTGATCTATCGGTGTATATAGGTGAGATATCGAAGTAGGTAATTAATTTTTCAAAATGGCTTTTATTGTTGTAAGAAGCGCCTTAAGGTGCGGACAGAGTATCGGTGATTCTCTATTCTTTAATTCGAGGTAAGTATATTTACTTTAATTAAATGACAAAGAGTTTCTGGAATATTAATTGAACATTTGTAGAAGTATAATGCTATCCAAAATAAAATTGAATACAGCGGAAGAAAGTAAAAAGACTGAACCAGAATCCTCTAGGGTCACTGGTGACCTTAAAGTAAATGAAGAATTAGAAAATTTAAATAAGCAGATTGCAGAGCTCACAGATAAAAACTCAGAACTATTGGTAAATTATTATTATAGCTATTAGTGAATTACTTTAGACGACTGCTCATATTTTAGGACAAGTATAAAAGATCATTGGCAGATGGTGAAAACCTTAGGCAAAGGCTAACAAAACAGATCGCAGAAGCCAAGATATATGGGATTCAAGGGTTTTGTAAAGATTTGTTAGATGTTGCAGATGTTCTTGGAAAGGCAACAGAAACTGTACCAAAAAATGAAATTAAAGATAGCAATCCTCATTTAAAGACTTTGTATGAAGGTTTAATTATGACAGAAGCACAATTGAAAACTGTTTTTAAAAGAAATGGTCTGGAACCAGTTAACCCTTTAAATGAGAAATTTGATCCAAATTTTCATGAAGCCTTGTTTCAGCAGGTAAACAGTTTATATATTTCTTTCTTATCTTAGGTAGTAATTTCTTACCTGTTTTTTATGGCATATTGGATAAATTCAAAATTTATTAATGCCAGCATACAATAATGCATTTAGGTATTATAAAATAAAATTAAAAACCACTGATAGTTGATTAAAAGTTACACAATACTTATAACATTCAAAATAACAGAAAATATTATGTGTGACAGTTGAATGTGTACTCAGGTAGCAGAATAATGTTGAAAAGTACTCCATATCTTCATATGAACCCAGGACGGCGCCAATTAGATCCAAGACTGTGATGGTGGTATTCTGGCTCTGTCTGAATCCAAACTGTTGGTGTCTAAATAATTTACAAGACTTGAAAAAACCTTCAATCTGAGGAGCCATGGCCCTTTCAAATATTTTGAATACAATTGGCAGCAAGGAAATGGGCCAATAGTTTGGTACCTGGTTGTTATTCCCCTTATTATAAATTGCTGTTACTAGTGCCTGTCTTAAGACTTTTGGGAAAATACATTCTTGGATGCATATATTTAACTGTTTTGTCAGAGGAGAAAAAATTGAGTTTTTTTAATGGATGTCTGACACTTTTTGTATAGCTTAATTGGCCAGTGATATCCCTCAACCCAACAAGATTCACCCTCTAACAAATAAATATCTCATCAGGAGGATTGACACCTGTAGATATAGTAAGAGGTCAACATTGGTTTGAGGCAGGCTCTTTATGAGGTTACTAGCTAAAAAAGTCACAAAATTCATATGCGGATATTTGACAGTTGTTTGGAGTCTATGCACTCTGCATTATTTTTTGCCAATTTTGTGGAATCTTTTATGGCTTTCCGATGTGACATTTTATATCTCGCTCTTCTATATTATTACGTTAAACGTATCACGTTTTTAACATTGAAAATGTTTCTCTTTTCCTAATATGGGGGCATCAAATCGCGAAAAAGTGCATGCTACATTTGCCACATGACCTGATACGCGTGAGAGATCGTGTTAGTTTGTTTATGCGGACGGAATCGGTTTAAATGACAAAAATAAATTAAAACTAACTGAAACTAACCGGCAGTTGATTGAACGACTAACCAAAAGTCACCAAAAACACCAAAAAGGGTTAAAATGTATCGGAATAGATTAAAAAAAAAGTAAGTTAAAACTAACTCAAAGTAACCGAACTTTGGCGACTAACCAAAACTACCCAAAAACATTAAAATTACCGGTTATAACGTATCGGATCCGGTTCAAATTACTAAAATAAATTGGAACTTACTGAAACTAACCGAAAGTTGATTGAACGACTAACCAAAACTAACCAACAGTAACCAAAAGCACCAAAAATGGCTAAAACGTATCGGAATATATCAAAAATATTAAAAGTTTTTGCGAATAACGAAACCAAAAACATTATATTGGATTATAACGTATCGGAGCCGGTTCAAATGACTAAATTAAATTAAACTAATTGATATTGATTGAACGACTAACCATAACAATCCAAGTCTATTAAAATTTATTATAACGTATCGGAAACTTGTGTTCCGTGAATGACATACCATGAAGTGCTGATGCAGGGATCACAAATTTCATATTCCGTGGTTTGATTCGCCATGACTCTGCGGATATTTTCAACAACGTTTCCATGTGTACTATTCCAGGTGAGAACCGATTCTATTACGCAGAATTTATACTTTAATTTTTTAAATTTTACGTAACTATATTCTGGGGGCACGTATATAAGGGCTCGATCGTATTTTCTTGTCACAAGGGGCAGGTAAAATTTCGGCTAGACTCAGGGAGGACCGTAAATCGTTAAAATCTCTTCAAATAAGGCATGGCTCTAATTTGTGTGTTATATAATCAATATGTAGAGATTTCAAGATTAAATGAAATCAAAATTCACGCAGTACGGAATTTAACTAACTCATAAAACCAACGGATTACTGGCAAAAATAGAACATACTTATCTTTTTATTATAGATAGATAGATAGATAGTTTATTCATGTCAAAATAGAATATTTACATACGCCATACAAGTATAGGTAATAAGCTCAGCCTAATTACAAGTTCCAATGCTTAAAAAAAAAAACAAAACAAAATTTACTTGCACTAAAATTTACCTACACTTAGTAGCCATTATTAAAATCAATGACGGTACAGGTTTACACATTAAAATCATAGTTATTAAAGTTAAAATTTAAAAAATCTTGAACATTGTAGAAGACATTTATAGTTAAAAACTTCTTTAAAACTCTCTTAAATTTATCAGTATTTAGCATCCTAACACTAAGTGGTATTTTATTATATATCTTAACAGCGATAAAATCCGGTCCGCTTTGACACCTTCTCAACCTACAGTATGCAGTCACTAAATTATCTCTGGCACGGGTTAAGTGGTCGTGAATGTGTCTGTGAGCTAGAAATTTGTCCTCATTCTTTCTGACATAAGCAGCACTTTCCAGAACAAAAACCGCTGGGAAAGTCAAGATACCAAGCTCAAGGAAGGCACCCCCGCAATCCTCACGAAAGCCAAGACCAGCGATAAGTCTTATCGCCCTCCTCTGAAGACCAAACACTCTGTCCGCCGAAGCAGCCCCACCCCACGCAATGATCCCGTAGGACATCACTGAGTGGAACAGGGCATAGTAAGCGGCCAGCAATGTCCTCCCAGAAACTCAAATCTTGAGGGTCAGCTAATAGACTAAAGTTGTAAATCTTTTGCCAAGAAGTCATCTGGCATGGGAAATACCATTAGATGCAATAATTCGTAGACAGAATGGCAACAGTTATAATAGGGCTTTTTACGAAAAGAACACCATAGCTGATTTAAAGTAAGGGTATAGTTAGATTTATTTATTTAATTTAGAATTGATCAGGTATTGACCCTAAAATGTTTTTTGGTTTATAGCAAATTGCTCGGGTTAAACTTAAGTAAAACTTGCCATACAAAATAAGAGGGCGTAGCTCTTGGCGATATCGTATATCGAAGATACTCAGAATAATCATAGTTTATTGGTATGCGAATAGAATCATCGCCGCGGTATCAAATGGTAAGAAATGGTACTGTTATGACGAAGCTACTTTGATTACGGTATACGTGAGCCCAATTACCAGGTGTCTAACGGTCCAACAGGCAGCAGCGGTCCAGAATAGCTTCTCCTGACGAGGTACTGACGGTCATGGATACACTCGTCCTGATAATGAGAAGATCTGCGGAAATATGAAACGGTGGCGCTATGAATTGAATGATAACGGAATGGTAGGATGATAGTGATAAAATGGATATGGTGCGAAAAAAATAAATGACCTGACGAGGCTTCCTGCATAAATGGAATATAAAACCCGGATTGCGCGTGCGCGGAAACGTCCCTGTTTTCCGGTCATACTTCGCTACTACGATTTTACGCCGTCGCGGAGGCATAGAGAGAGAGAGAGAGAGAAAGAGAAACATGGATTATAATGTATCAGAGCCGACTCAAATGAATAAAATAAGTTGAGACTAAGTGAAATTAACCTAAAGTTGATTCGACGACTAACCAAATCTATTAAAATTGATTATGACGCATCGTAACCGGTTCAAATGACTAATATAAGTTGATACTAAGTGAAACGAACGGAAAGTTGATTAGACGACTAACTAAAACTAACAAAATGTATTAAAATTGATTACAACGTATTGGAACCGGTTCAAATGAATAACTTCCGACTAAATGAAACTAACCGAAAGTTGACTGGATGACTAACCAAAACTTACCAAATTTATTAAAATTGGTTATAACGTATCGGAACCGGCTCAAATAACTAGAATAATTTGAGACTAAGTGAAGCTAACCGAAAGTTGATTAGACGACCATCCAAAAGTAACCAAATCTATTACAATTAAATATAACGTATAGGAAACAAACCAAATGACTAAAATAAGTTGATACTAAGTGAAACTAACCGCGTTGGATCCGGGATCGAGAGACGAATGGAATGCAATTTATTTTTTTTTGATTTTGCATCCATCCCTAATGTTAGAATTTGTAAAAACAAACGAAACTTGAAGTAATATGTATTTATATGGTATATTTTGGTAAACTAAACTCACGTAATCTGCCAAAAGTCATGTTTTACATTAAATTCTGTTAGTTCTCACGACACACTCTTTTAGGTTTTCACGACAGACTAGTCCTGTTGCATATCGTTAGATCGGGGAATGAGAGACGAACCGAATACAAATGATATTTTTCATCATTTTACAACCACACTTAACGTAATAAACTGTAATAAAAAACGGAACTTGAAGTACTATGCATCTATGTGGTATATTTTGTAAACTAAACTTACGTAATCTAATCTGATCTAACCCAAACCTATATCAACTATTACTTTCAACACCATTATGAGTTTTCTCAGACCTGAAATTTAATAAGCGTTGCATTCTGGTTCGGCATTTTCAATGTCTCTCCCGCTTGCATCTTTGTAAAGGGCTGTGAATTTTTAGTCAACATTACACAAAACTCTATACATTTTTCAACATTTATGTTCATAAAAAATATTTTAACGTTTTTTTTTTTAGGAAGTAGAAGGTAAAGATCCAGGCACAGTAGTGGTAGTTTCAAAAATTGGCTATAAATTACATGATAGAGTATTACGACCAGCCCTTGTTGGAGTTTCGAAATAGTACTGTAGAAAACCCAAAGTAATTGTTTATGTTTAATTTGGTAATGAATGTTCTGGCGTGAATTTGATTATATCACATAAGAACCTAGAGGTGTATAATTTTATTGTTTTTATATTTCAATTAGAAACTTAATACATATTTTTTTAACTGGTCCTAAAGCACGTTTCATATCCCCTAGTGTAAAATGATGAAATATAATATATACATAGATTTACTTTGTATCTTTACCATTTTTAATTTTTCGTGTTAATTTAAATCTTTATTTCTAAATGCTGAAATAAATTGAAACCTTTAAATTTTTTTTCATGATATTAGCAAAATAATTAAAATTAAATTATTTAGCATTCATTCACAATTTTAACGAGTACATAAAAACAGAACTGGACAGTTAGGAAAAATAGTTCAAGTGTACGCGGTTTCAAGCATGTTCAAAGAAAGCATAGTATACAAAATCACAATGAATTTTAGAAATGGGTTTCGAAAACAAGCATCACTTTCCAGACACCCCCCGCAGGATTGAAACACGTTTTCTAAGCAAAAAGCTTCCACTGCCCGTGCCGAATTCTGTATTCCCTTTCCAACGTGTTCATCCTACGACAGTAGGACCCGAAATTTTATTGTAATATTAATCTTGATCTTTCTATCACTTTATTGTACTTTACAGCGTACAATACTCACCATCCATCCATAAAACAACCCTGGTTTAAACAATTATCCGAGCGCTTTGCTAAGTTTAGATACACTTGCCTACTTACCTTCATCATAATACACATGGCAACTGGCGGCATATTAATATTCTTCACGGACATACGGCACTAAGCTATATTAGTCGTTCAATTAGGCAACCAGCGACGCACATTTACGGATTCTAACCGGTACAGCGATGATGGCCATGGAGTAAAAATGCCGTGCTCTGATTGGTGGGTTTACGATCCAAGCGTAAAGTAAATTTCACTTTGTCTACAGTCTGGCGAATTTATTTCAACGAGTCTAGTAGTGCAGATTATCCTATCTATGTAGTGCAGGGGTCAGACCCTGTGATACAGGCGGCCCGAGTTAGGATCCCGGTGCCAAGACATGTTTTTTATTTTTTTTAAGGTTATGCTAATTTCTTTTTTAAAATTGGGTTAATTTTGATTGATTGCGCGCCGTAGTGAGCGGCGAATGTGACAGTTGATGAGTTAGATGCAATTTATGAAATTTGAAAAATGTAAAAACAAAGCCAGTAACTTTTTCTGCTATATTAGAACTGATTTTGGGCATGCATTGCGTTAGTTTTAGTTGGTTGCGCTTCCGAGGCGAGCGGATGGCCATGCGTTTTTCCTCGCTTATCTAGGTCCGCCCATAACTGTCAATTGTGTGCATTCCTATTGGTCTAAATAAGACCCATAACGGAATGGGGTGGATGTACTTTCGCTAGCGAGCGGAAAGCCATGCGTGGTGAGTTAACAAATCAAGTTTAACTACGTTGGGGCTGGGAACATTCGGCAAACTAAAACCGAATTTTGTCCATAATACGGAAACAGAATAACCATGTTAGCAGCATCAGGAGATGGTCAAAACTAAACTTCAAATCTACCTAACTCTATTTTGTAGCATTGTCTTTATAAAAACAATGTTTGTACTACCTAACTGTTTGCTTAATCAACAGTGGCGGATTTGCAGTCTCGGCCGCCTTAGGCCCCAAGATATCAGTCGCCCCTTTCTCAGCATCCACCATATAGACTACATAATGAAGTTACTTTATTGCCAACTTTTATATAGTATACACACCTTGGCCAGTAAATAAGAAAGCCTCAGATCACATGCTTGTTGACCTCAGCTTTGCTTCGGCCGACAGTTACATGTGATCTGAGACATTTTTTACTTTACTGGCCTAGGTACGTAATATACTATTTTTGACACGATTGGGGCCGCCCTAGGCCCGGGCCTTAGGGTAAATCCACCACTGTCAAGAGACACCAAAAAGAACCAATACAAAGGACTATACGGAATAGACCCTCTATATATATATATTTAAACTACATTTAATAATTGTCCTACTTTCGTATGCGTCTAATAATCTATCAGATATATTATGAATTAATTTTAAATTTTTAATAATTAATTAACTTTAATATTAAGTTTATCAAAAAAATTCAGAACATCAAATCACATAACAATAAAGCACTTTTGTATAAGGCTTAAGGCATGGTTTCATTGATTTTTTTCTAATAAATCTAAAATAAATGGTTTTTTCCAACCATCAAAACACATTAATCGGGGGAACACAGTGTATATTAAATTGGTGCTGGGAAAAATTAATAAGCATCAGCAGCCAACATAGACATTAATATGCACCCGATGGATGGTTCACAAATCAAGAACTCTTTTTAAATGGTAATGGAACTAATTATATGGTGTTCCTCATCCACAGCCATTCAAAGTTAGATGTCGATCTAAAATCCTACCGGAGTTATCCTTGAGGACACTTTCCTGTGAGTCCCGCTGTTCAGGTCCATCACTAAGGCTCAATAGCCTTTGTTACATGATCAGAAACCTTAGGGTTGTGATGGAGTTGTATTAACTATAACTAGTAAATATTTATTTCGCCATTGCGCACTCTCGCATCTTGTATGTTGGGGTCTCGTCCCTGGGTCATGTCGCCCTGCGCCGACTGTGAGTCAGCAGCGTATATTGGGTGGTTTTTAAAAAATCAAATATTTTATCTGTGCCATGCAAGACTTGAAACGTGTGTTTTAGTGTTGTCCATAAGGAACGATTATTTTTGCGAATAATCTACCCGCAGTAGTAATAATTTTGCAGTAACATATAATAGATTGAACATATCCAAAAACTTTTTATTAAACTCGGGCTCAAAAATGTTCAATAAGCTACCAACTTATATTAAAAAGCGCTTCAGTCTAGCGACCTTTAAGCTTAAATAAAAACATTTTTAAATGAAAAATGTTTTTGCAGTTTGCGCGATTTTATACATACTTAAGGTAGTTTGTTTAAATGCAAAGATAACACCATTAAGGAGTTACAAATTTAATAAATAATGAGGCTGCCAGGCCAAACAGGACCGATTTTGTTAAGAATAATATACACATCTTACTTTTGAACTATTTATAGTTTATTGAAATGAGAGCTCATCAGCACTATAAGCATATATTTATTACATATCATGTTAAACATTCACTAAAAGCAAAATATCACGTATTCACATTCACAAAAATACAACGTATATTATAAAAGTTTTGATTACAGTGAAAAATGTGAACTACCCGTTAATTCGAAGATATTGCTTTTTCAATACGAACCAAACAAGAGTTAATAAGATATGTAAGATTTGTATGCACCCTCAAAGTATTAAATATAATCAAAACCGAAATCGACAATATTCAATTTATTAGAATTGATTAAAAAGGAGTGAACTAAACAATAAATACAATAATTGATAAAACAAAAGTAGGTGGTATACTCAACATAAAAAAACCGTTAAAATATCTAATACTAAAATACCCTATAATTTAACGCCAAATTTGATTTAGAAACGCTAATAAAGCTCCTTGTTATGCATTACAAACTATTTGTGTAAAAAATATGTCTTTTTTCAATTCTCGCACTACAAATTAATGCAAGTAAAACTTAGAATTTCAAGACTGGTTTAGAAATGGGAAAATATACTTATAGGAAGGACTTATCCTTTATTCCATAAAGTTAATATATTAAAAAGTTACTTTTCGCCAAATAAATAAACAAGCTAATAGCTAATTAATTATATTACATCCATTATAAATCAAATACAGGGTGGCCAAATATTTTCTCCATTCTACTATTATAAGAAATATTAATAAACATTTAAGATAAAAGTGACAAGAGTCTAAGAAGTCATATTTTGAATTAATTTCCAATTATACAGGGTGCATCAAATACACAGCGATGATATATTTTAGAGGAAATTCTAAATAAGTATATTCATAATATATTATATGCCCAACGTTTTGACTAGAAGCTGATGTATTACCACATTATAAAAATCGAAGATAGAAGAATATCAACCCTTCTATTTGAAGTTCTATAGTCAATTAATTCAAAAACAGTTGGACTTAGGTATAAGTATCACAAAATACTTCTAAGGGCGAAGTGAGAGAAGGGTGAGTTTTTTAGAGTCTAGTGACCTTTTGATTTACCTTATAACAAGGGGATTTTTCTCGGAATTCAAAAATCTAATAATATAATAAGTTGTCTAGCAGAAAAAAATAACATTGTTACTCATTTGGTACGCGTCCTGTATTAGAGAAAATAATTTAAAAATATACCCCTAAAACATTCTACGACTTTTTCGTAAATATATTTTGCAGTTCTTCATATACCTGAGATATGCACTAACTGGCCACTCTGTATAAACTGACCAAATATCAATAGAAATGTTACTATTAATACTTGTTAAAGCCTTTGAAAGCGAGCAACACAGAAGAGTAAAGTAAATAATATACCTTGAAGAACGAAAAGGTTTTCTGGCACAAATGTACTTACAAAATAAGAATTATCAGGGCTACGAACAAATGTGAGGGTGCAATATCTCTAGCAATTCATAGTTTTCTATTTCTAAAACGCTAAATAAAGGAATTCATTCTAATCCTTTAGCAATTATTTGATATTAAGATTTTTGGAAATGTGAAAGACATAAATAAAGTAGTAAATTGTACAATTCAAAGGCACGCCTATTACATAATTTGATGTTTCTTCTTTCTGGGTAATATTTCAACCATACTTCATATTATATGCTTGAAAACGAGGTTTTTCGGGTGCAAGAACTATTACTTAAACTTGCTATTTTAATAGAATTATGACATTTATTTTAAACACGATATTGAAAAACGCTGTTATGGGGTGGAAATGTTCTGAAGGAAATTATAACAATCAGTTTGTTACCTCTTAGTCTAATTTAAAACCAGATCTTATTAGTATTGTCGAGAAAAAAAATCATATATTACACATACAAATAACATACAGCAAAACCAAAAAATTAGAAAACATTTGTAGCGAAAAAATTTGCCGCTGAATCAGTTAGGAGTCTAGATATTTACTTTGAATAATGATTTATGCAATATGAAATTGTCTGAAGCATTTACAGTGAAAATTTTTGCCCGAACTGAAGATTGAAAGATGTTTAATTATTATTTAATATATCGACTAGATACTATCATTTATGTCTGTTCTAACAAAAAACAGCATACGTCTACTTATTCAAGCTCACCTATAATTAATTAAACCAAGGCAGATTCAAACATGTCACTTTTAAAGCACGTTCTCACATAAAACCAAATAAGAACATCGTCTATATAAAAAAAAAAACTCGTAGAGAATCAAATACATTCCTCTAGAGTACAGTACCTTTTCCTCCCTTGGATTTTAACGCCCTGCACTTCATGTGTGGGGTTTAAACAATTTGTAGTAGAAAACGTTGCACCGTCCTCCCCTAATGTAAATAAATATTACATTTTTTGAATAACCTTATGATAAAATAATATATCACACCCTAAAATTGTTCCCAAATTTAAAGTGCTGCAAATTTATTAAAACTTCCACCCCTTTCTAACTTACCTTCAGAAAATGCTAAATTATATGTTTATTGAAGTCTTCTAGGTTTGGAATGCTTGACACTATTTCACGTGAAAGCAGGGACGGATGGGACCCTACTGACTGGCCCGGGAAAGTTACCTTAA
>MU188865.1:24585-36603 GCA_016904865.1 Pissodes strobi
TTTTCATGTTTATGCACCGGTGCATTTTCTAGCGATAGAACAAAATCGACATAAAAATAGCAAATATTTTCAAATAATTTTGAAATATATCAAATCTAAACATATTTTTATGTAGATTTCGAAATCTATACAAGAAGCTTAAATAACAACGCGTTTCCCGGGAATTTACATTTTTACGCACCAGCGCAATTTCTATAGATAGAACAAAATCGACATAAAATATCAAATATTATCAAATAAATTTGAAATTTATCAAATCTTAAGATATTTTTATGTAGATTTCGAAAAACCATACGAGAGGCTTAAATAACAACGGGTTTCCTCGGAATTATCATTTTTACGCTTCGGTGCATTTTCTAGCAATAGAACAAAATAGACATAAAAATAACAAATATTTTCAAAAAAATTTGAAATTTATCAAATCTAACGATATTTTAATGTAGATTTCGAAAATCAATACGAGAAGCTTAGATAACAACGCGTTTCCTCAAAATTTTCATGTTTATGCACCGGTGCATTTTCTAACGATAGTTTTTGTTTGTTAATCGACATAAAAATAGCAAATATTTTCAAATAATATTGAAATTTATCAAATCTAAAGATATTTTAATGTAGATTTCGAAAATCCATACAAGAAGTTTAAATAACAACGCGTTTGCCAGGAATTTACATTTTTACGCACCAGTGCATTTTCTAGCAATGGAACAAAATCGACATAAAAATAGCAAATATTTTCAAATAAATTTGAAATTTATCAAATCGAAAGATATTTTTATGTAGATTTCGAAAATCCATACGAGAAGCTTAAATAACAACGCATTTCCGCGGAATTTCATGTTAACGCACTGGTGCATTTTCTAGCGATAGAACAAAATCGACATAAAAATAGCAAATATTCTCAAATAAATTTGATATTTATCAAATCTAAAGATATTTTTATGTAGATTTCGAAAATCCATACAAGAAGCTCAAGTAACAACGCGTTTCCCGGGAATTTTCATTTTTACGCACCAGTGCATTTTCTAGAGATAGAACAAAATCGACATAAAAATATCAAATATTCTCAAATAAATTTATCAAATCTTAAGGTATTTTTATGTAGATTTCGGAAAACTTCTCGTATAGTTTTCTTTAGCTTAAATAACAGCGCGTTTACCGGTGCGTTTTCTAGCAGTTATTCTCCTAAAACTTCCCTATCTTCTCAGTTTTTTGATCATCGCGACTTTTTCGGCGCTAGAACAATTCAAATTAAATCCGTTTTCAAAAATATACGCGCCCAAAAAAAAAATTCGCCAATTTCAGCAAAGTTTGGAAAACTGTCAAAAGACACGTAAATTTCATCAAATTTGTTTGTTTTTTTCGGCATTTATCGTGTGCCAAAGCGAAAATTTGAAAAGTGACTCGAGCCGACTTTACCTGAATGAGCGTGACGGCTCAGGCTTATTCACTACTCAGGAAAAAGTTTGCTGAACGCGCCTGAAGAAGTTTTCACTTCAAAAACACAATCTAAAGTTCCGGTGGATTGTACGTGTCAAAATTTTAATTTTGAATCAAAACTGATACAATTTTTTTTTAATTTAGCTCTGTTTTTGCTTGCCTGTGTTAGTTCTCAATTATTTTTATTTTATCAATTATGTGATTATTATCTATTATTATCTATTATATGGTTCCTTGCACATATATTTATTTTTAAGCCCTGTTTACCTTTAGTTGTTTTTAAGTACCAATTGCTTTTATTTAGTAAAAAAATATTTTTCTATTAAAATATATTTAATTTTTGTTCATTTTTTTGTCCATTTATCTCCTGGTAATCTTGATTTATATATTTTTTTTATCTTAATATTACTCCTTATTTTACGTTTTAATAACGAGTAGCTCCACCGCAAACCACCTTAATATACACACCTGACACCTGATTTTTTTCTACGCCAATTAATTATTGCAGTTCATTTCGCCGTTAAACACTGCAATCGAGTAGCTAATAATAAAACAAATAGTCGTCAATTAATTAATTATTCAAGCGCGGCAATTAAACCAGCACCATCGTCACGTGTGGGAAACCACCAAAGAGAAACCGCGCCGTCGAAGGTGAAGTTCAAGGTTTCTAGGTGCATCTAACAACATTCGCGCCTATAACTTAAAACGTAATCCGAACAATTTCGTTACTTAACAATTGATGCAATCGTTGAAAAAAAAACTTTCTCTTGTCGTGATATAATGAGACTTATCTCATATATTTTCTGGGTCATTATCAGTAGATCGGCAACATCATCGGAGCTTTCTCTTCGAAACTAGGCTTTGTGGGAGGTCAAAAATATCGTTCGATTATTTTTATGGTGGTATTCTTTGTTTTAATTTTAGCGCTATTGTTGTCCACGGAACTTGACCTTTCTACAAAATTATTTTTCCTAATTGTTGCGAACCATAATTGATGAACATCGAAGATCACATACCTTGCAATATTACACAAAATTTGCTTCACCAATTGAATTAATATGTTTCCGTTATTTAAGACCATGTACATTCATATATCTAATTTTTTTTAAACTTGCGGTAGACTACAACAATCACAAGTATAGCTCTTTTCTTCAAAATTAATAAGGAGAAAGAAGAAGAGTGGTAAAATTTTGGAGAAATGACGATTTTAGTTCGGGTTAGTTCGGATCAATTAACACCATGCATAATTCGATATTCTCGGAAGGCACGTCCTCTCATCTTTTACGTAGTCGCGTTTACATCGCAAGACTATACTCTAATAAAACGATTTTGCGGTGCGTCAAAAACTAGCAAACACCTAACCCAAATTAACCAAAATGTAACTTACATGGTTGTATTTTTAGCCGGTTAATCCTAAAATACTTGAATTACTACTACATTAAATCGAATGGCTAAGATAGAACGTATAAAAGCATAGAAGGTTATTAGTATTCATTTAAATAATTCACAGATAAAACTGTGAATAAACGATTTTTTACAGATAAAAGTAGAAATACGATATTTCTGTACATAATAGCTGATTTTTATAAGATAAAACTGTAATTTACAGTTATCTCACAGTTTTATCTGTGGAAAAAAACGAAACTGTAAATCACAGTTTTTTTCTCAAGAAAACCAATTATTATTTTATCTCAGAAAATTGTTGTCACAGTTTTGGGAATAGCCGATTTTGCACGTGTAAATTGAATATGCAAGGTCTATATCAAACAAATTGATAATCAATTCACAGTTCTCTTTGTGAGAAGTCGTTTTAATGATAAAACCGATTTGGATCTATAAAAAAATCGATTATAACAAATTTGTCTTAGAAAAACTTACAGTTTTATCTGTAAAAAGTCGCAGTTTTATCAAAACGATTTTCCGACTTTATATTCGATTAGGCTCGATGTAAGAAAATTAAATTTTTCCGACTTATCTGAGAAAATCAATTACTCACAGTTTTACGGATGAGAAAAATACAAAGATAATGATTTTTTTACAGATATGCCCGAAAAAACGATTTTTCTCAGATAAAAACAACCGATTAATCACAAGTAAAACTGTGAGTAAACGGTTTTCTTATTAAGATTCTTCGATAAAATTTCACAAATTAAACTGTGAGCAACCAATTTATCTGAGATAAAATTGCATACAATCGATTTTTACGGATACAAGCATGAAAAACCAGTTCTTTCCGTTAAAACTGTGCAAAATCAACTATTCATTTCAGCTATGTTGGAAAAATCGATATTTCTATGATAAAACTGTGAGTAATCGATTTTCACAGATATGTCGAAAACAAAAATCTTCTTAGATAAAACTACGCCTAACCAATTTCTCACAGTCTTGAGAGTGAGAAAAAACTTTTTCTTTTAGAGAGAACTGTGCATAATCAACTTTTCAAAGACAACATTGTGAGTAATCGATTTAAGATACAACTGCGCATAATCAATTTTCCGCCAATAAAGATGTGAATCATTTATTTTTCTTAAGAGCATAGTCTAACCCAAACAAACGTGAGATAATCAATTTTTTACAGATAGGTCAGAAGCTCGATTTTTCTGAGATAAAACTATGATAATCGATTAGTCACAGAAAAAAGTGTGATAAAATTGTGCCTAATCGGCTTTTTACATAATATAACAAAAGACGCAGAATCAACTTTTCTCAGACAAAACTTTCAACAATCGATTTTTGATGAAATTCGCGCGCCATCTAGTATTAGTATTGCAAAGCGACATCTAGCTGAAAGCTTGACGTATGGCGACAGGTTTGACCAGGATCCGTTAGACGTCGTTTTCTGCTTTGACATCGGCACATTACTAATCCGACTCTAAAATTACGTAAGCAGCGAATATTTTCTGGGAACCACCGAATAAGCGGATTTAGTCTGATGCTCGAATGTAAAACATTATTCAATTGCGATTAGAGGTCATCAAAATTTTGATTTGGATTTAAGGGCCTGCATAATTGTCTTATTGATTATTTGCTCTGTATAATACACACTAATACCCGATCCGATTGAATCAATTAGATATTTGAGGTCAAGGCAGCAGCAGCAATTTCAAAATTCAATAATTAGCGCATCGAGCAGAACCATCAAAATCACACACATTTTATTTATTTAGGTCAGTTGAAATTTAGGAAACAAGGCTAGAATTATGAAAAAAAAAACTTTTTTATTTTTTTTGCTGTTATATTTAATTGCTTCATAAAAAAATACCCTCAGAGCTAATTTTGGGCTCTGATGCTGAAGCCTGTCCTGCAAAATCATACATAAGTTGAATATTTGCATTGTGTTGGTCAAACAATAATTTACATAAAAGGACGTGTTTATCTACACGGCATTTGGCCTACTTTAACGATAATTTTCAATGTTTTTAGTTATTAATGTTAATTTATTCGATAATAATGATCAAAAAGCAAATTATTGTTGAAATATTTTGTATAAACATTCTCCTTTACTTAATTTTTTGGGAAAATTATGTTCAACAATGCGAGATTAATATCACGAAATAGAAGCATTCTTTTGTGTTTTGTATTTTGAAATTACGATCGACTTCAAGTCCGGTCCGCAGCCCGGCCACTCAATAATATATGATTCCTAGTGTTAATTTAATGCGAAATAATTAAATCGCGAGTTTAATATTTGCAACAACCTTGATATTTAAAGTAAAATTTTAGATTGAAATATCCCAAAAAATCATCAGAAACCGTTGCATATTCCCTGAAAATTCTTCAAATTGTCCGATCCTGGCCTATTTTCCCATCTTCAAATCAAATGAGATTTCAGGCAAATAAATCTACTTATTTGCCACAAAAAGGCGAAATTTTACCTCTCAATCTATCATAAAATCAACTAGAATCGCCAAAAATGTCCATATTTTTCCGTTTTTTCGGCTCTAAACCGTTTTCAATGAGATATCAGGCAAGTAAATATATAACGCTATCTATTCAGACTCGTAAAATTGCCGAAATATCGAGCTTTGAATTTTTTGGCGCTTTTCTAAATGTTTCAATTTAACCTCGATTTTCTCGCATTTCCCGATCTCTTACGGAAAATTGTAAAAAAGCTTTTTTATAGCAGGGATCACGAGGTCCACGAATTCTCGATTGATTTTTTGAAAATAGCTATGCGTTGGCTAACAGGTACGCTTAAATTAATTAGATTTTTCAAACTCAAAATCATTCTTGCCTCATTGTTTCAGCAAAAAAGTGACCACTCTTAGAGCATCCGGACTCAGAAAAGAGGTTTTGTCCCGCTAGAATTCCAATCCCCTCACTGTGCGAAGGTAATTATTTTTTACGATCCGTTTCAGTCAAATGCCCGATTTTTCAAAATTTTGCTTTGATGTGATGAACGCGCCTAAGAAAGATTATGAAATGCTTTCTAGCTCCGCTGACTGTTTCTCTCTCTCTCTCTCTCTTTGGAGCCGAGTTTACCCGAATGAGCCTTAAAGATCCGAACGTAGCGCGTGACGACTGATTCTTATTCACTACCCAGGAAAAAATGTACTGAGCGCACAAAAACAAGTCGCCACTTCAAGAATTATCGGCAAGCTGATACAATGGTCCACTGTCACCCGGTATACGGACAATCCCCTTGAAGAAAAATATTTCGTCTGGTTCTGTATGCAAAACATGGAACATGCCATTCTCGGATGAGAGTTCCGAGTACCCACCCATCCCAAAAAAATGGAACAATGGGTACTTATTTCGACAAGAAACGCAAAATAAACAAGACAAGTTGAAAGCCTGCGGGGTCTCGACAAGTGTGCGTGTACATAAGCCGGCACTACCTACAACCATATTATAATACTTTTGTGAATTCTCTGAACTGTAAAATCTTTCAAGGCTGGCCCAACTTAAAATTCGCACCGTAGAAGAACAATGCTCCGGTGTGGCGCCGATTGCCGATATTTTTTGGTCCGAGGGATCTATTCTTGGATTACGAGGAGGCCTTTTATTGATATTCAATGTATTTGCTCATGCGGACTAAAAAGAAACTTGTTTTCAAGTATTTTAATGAGAACATTTTTTTAGAAAACTAAAATTACAACTACACACAATGATATTATCATACTAATTAAATTAAAAAAAAGACAGTATTGCAAGCATGAAACCACAATTAATACGAATAACATCAAATTTACCAAATGACTCAATTCAATAATATGGGTCGAACCAATTTTTTTTAATTTAAGCCTATTCTACAATGGACGTAACATTGACCGCAGTTAAAACTATCATTAGTGTCAATTTTGACGCCAAAAATAATTTTTTATTGCTTAAGGGATAAACAGAGATCGATCGAATGGTCATGTCTTGACTCATTCACCTTTTCGTTTATTAGCAAACTCCAATAATTACTGCCACAAGATTGTGACTTTCATAATAAATAATTTCCAAAAGCCTATAATATTTTTGGTTTATTAGGGGTGTCCATTATCGTCTAATATAACAAACCCGAAACATTCTAGGCCTTTTGTACCGTTAATATTTTACGTGGTATTTTTAGTAAGGGTCACTTTTCTTGGGTATAAAAATCCCTAAGCAGGTATAGCAGACGTCCTATGGTCAGTCTGAGTAGGTTTACACCATGACAAACTAAAACTTCTTTCTTTTTTGAGTTAACACTTGGCCTAAAAGATAGAGACAATCGGTTTTCTTACAGATGAAACTGTGACGAAGAATCGATTCGATTTCTAAGATAAGATAAAACTTTATTTAGCCATTTTTTCGCAGATAAGTCGGAAAATCGTTTTTTTTTTAAACAAAACTGTGCATAATCGACATTTCACAGACAGAACTGTGAATAATAGAATTTTTTAGATAAAACTCTGCATAGTCGATTTCTCACTAATAAATGTTGGAAAAATCGTTTTTTTTTTCTTCCTAGATAAAACAGCGTATATTCATTTTTTTCTTTCCATTTTTTCCATTCCCGACCTCGTAGCGTCCTTCACCTTTTTTCGGCGAAAATCGCGTTTCTCTAACCTTTTTTTTCTTATTTTTTTTTCTTATTTCGTTTCAAGTCTTTTCAGGAGTTCCAGTATTTCTTTCTGGGAAGAAGCGATCAAGATCGTATCATCAGCAAACCTTAAGTTAGACAACTTTGTGCCGCCAATGTTTACTCCCCCATGCCAGTCTTCCAGGAGCTGTCTCGTAATAAATTCACTGCCAGAGAAGATAGTGTTCCAAACAGGCTCGAAGAATGTACAGAAAAGCTTTGCTGATATGAGATATCAAGACCAGTAATCTATAGTTGTCACATTTATTAGTGTCACCCTTTTTGTGAAGAGGGATAAAGATTGAAGTTCTCCAGTCATCCGGCCATAAACCAGTCCTCCATATTCTTTGACAGAGTTGATGCATTACTCTCACGCCTTCCTCTCCCCTACACCTTAATGCTTTGGCAGCGATAGCATCAATTCCAGGAGACTTATTGGTTTGTAGTTTGCTTATGGCAGATTGAACCTCACAGAGCAGAATATCTGGTTCATATTGAGTGAAATATCTTCACGATTCTTTAGATAGTTATTGTCAGCATAAAGATCAACACAATGCTACTGCCAGACCTCAATCACCTGGGACAGGTCAGTAACTAGATTACCATGCACAATTTTTTGGTTTAAATTTTCGTGTAAGGAGTTTGATTCTTTGAAATAAGTCTCTGGAAGTATTCGAGTTAGCATGAGATTGTATTTCCCTACATACTTCTCGGATGTGATTGTTTTTGTCCCTTCGGCACATCCTCTTAATTTGCCTTGTGTATTCATTATATTTAGTTATTTTAACTTCTGGATGTAGATCCGAAGCTTTCAGCGATCTTCGTTGTACTATCATGTAAAGGGTTTCTGGGTCGATCCATGGTAGTCTCGGAATAGAGTTTTGTTTATTTTGAGTTTGCTTTATAGTTTCTGTAATACATCCCTTTAATGCTTGCCATATGATATTCGGATTTGAGGTAGTCGGATTCAGCAATACCGTGTCATGTGTTATATTTCGTCTAATCTGGGTCTGGTAGAACGCAGCATCCACGATCCCGGGCAATGCTTTCTGTATGGTTCTCTGACAATTTTTAAAGGATTGTTGGAATGTACCTACACATGAGCAATTGGTGATCGGAGCCGCAAGCGACTTACATGACCTTATTGATGATCTCCAATGGCTTTTGACCGTGATATAATCAATCTGGTTCCGATATTTGCCATCCGATGATGTCCACTTATAAAGGCGACGAGGATGCTGTGAAAACATGGTGTTACTTATGGATAATCCATTTTCTAAACAGAACTGGATGAAACGTTCTCGTCTAGCATTACGTTTCCCCAGTCCAAGCCTACCCACTGTTTGTCTAATGTGATCATCCAGTTCTGTATTCCCAACTTTGGAAAGTCTTGTCAAATATTGTCATAGAATGCTTCCACGTCAATATCCAGTGCGGTACTTGTTCGGGCATATACCTGTATTAAATGAACCATTGATTGTAGGCCTAGCATTTAATCGAAGTATTATTATTCGATCATTGATCGTGTTGTAACCTAGTGTAGTTTTCGAGAATTCTTTAGTCACGCAGAATTCAACGTTACTAGAGTAGCACACAAAGTTGCCTTCAGAAGTCGTAAAATGTCCACTCCCGCTATAGTGGATTGCGGAAAGTCCTGCAAAAGTAATTTTAGCAGTGCATAAGGATCTTTCCACAGTTTCCAAGAAGAGTGAAGCTTTTCCGAGGCCTCACTATTGTCGCTCATCTTATAGGTTCTCATGGGCATAGATTAACACAGTAGTTTCCCCCTGTTTTTTGTGTTTTAGTTTCGGCCGCCCCTTATGGATCAGACGCCG
The DNA here is from genome assembly GCA_016904865.1 of Pissodes strobi. Taxonomy (NCBI): domain Eukaryota; kingdom Metazoa; phylum Arthropoda; class Insecta; order Coleoptera; family Curculionidae; genus Pissodes; species Pissodes strobi. Next base: position 33,907 of record MU188865.1, read on the forward strand.
TTTGAGGCCGCCCACTTTGGATCAGACGTCACATTTTCACCATATCAGGTTATCCTCATTTGGTTTAGCCTGCAGGTCGATGCAGTAGTCCGGGATATGGCACGTGGAGCCACAAATGAGAACTGGGAGTCTTGTGAGGACCAGACAGCGCCAAACAGCCGCCATCCATTGATGTCGTCTACGACCGTTCTTGGTGAAAAATACTACCTCCATCTTTTACATTAAATTTTTTTCTAGGATAAGGGGCAGAGAAAATCTGTATCTACATATTTTTATTCAGAACCTGTTACGAGATTATTGATAAATGAAGCTATCCCCAAAATCCCATATTTAGTGTCACGTTCATTATTATTATTATTATTATTATTATTATTATTATTATTATTATTATTGTTTACGTCAGTAGGCGGAAAACCCGATGAAACTGACGTGTTGCTTTGTTCAAACTGAAAATACAGGGTGTCTAAAGAAAGAAAAATGTCCTATTTAGGTCACAGTCCATAGTGCACAAACGCCAGGTTAAAACTGTTCAGATGGGCATCGACTCTGTTCTTGAAGTAGTTGACGGTGGGAGCATTGACGGCATTCTGAGCTAAACTGCTCCAGGTGTACACTACTCGGTTGGTCAGGAAATTTCGACGACAAAGCTTGGAACATCGTTCTTTTGATATCTTCCTATTGTGTCCCCTTAGGCTAGTGGTGTTGTTATCTATCTGGAAGATGCCAAGAGGTACACTGTAGTAGCCACTCATGATTTTGTAAGTGGTGATAAGATCTCCTCGTTGACGTCGTGCTCTTAGAGTTGTGAGGTTCAGTATGGTGGATCATTCTTCATAAGGTAAATCCTTCAAATTAGTGACACGACGCTGGACTCGTTCCAGTATTTCGATATCCTTAATATAGTATAGGTTCCAAGTACAGGCAGCAAATTCTAAATGAGGTCTTATGTATGTCTTGTATAGTTTCAGTATAGTGCCAGAAGAGTGGTCCGTAAATGCTCTTTTGATGAGGTATTCTCTTTTGATGAGGTATATCAGTGTATTTGCTCTTTTCACTATTTTTGAGATATGGTCACTTGAGATTATTACTCCAAGATCTTTCTGTTGTGTGACAGATGTAAATGGATACCCCCTTAAGTGTGTAATTTTATTCCCGATTGTTCGGACCAATATGTAATACTACACATTTGTCGACATTCATTGACGTGAGCCAAGTGTCAGTCTAATTTTCAATTTGGTGCAAGTCACTCTGTAACTTCCCAGCGCCGGTTAGTGGGTTGCAGTATATCTTTGTGTCGTCCGCGAAAAAAATGATGGATATACAGCATCCACTGGTTGACAATTGTCATGATTTAGCGTCCAGTCCTGGAGGCACCAGAGCAGGTTCGTATCAATTGATCTTTTAGGCAAGAATCTGTGTTGGGTTATTGGTATTGTATTGTGTTGCAGTAAGAAACTCGTAAGGTCCTTCACAATAACTTTCTCTATGCATTTTGAGAGTGTCGATGTTAGACTTATAGTCTGGTTGATGTATATCTTCATTCTTACAAATGGGTGCCACAATTGCGTGGGTCCACGCCTCTGGGACAGTTCAGTTTTCAAGAGCGTCACTCATTGCAGACAAAAATAAGAATCTAAGTGATATCTTTTCCATAACATTTTTTTTGTAGGATATGGGACAGAGAAAATTATTTTGGACACCCTGTATCTGGCTTTATTCAGGCCCTGTTACGAGACTATTGATAAATGAAGCCCATTTCCAAAATCCCATAATTAGTGTCACGTTCATTGAAAATCATAAAAATAAGGGATCTAAGTGAAATCTTTTATATTAAATTTTTTTCCGAGGATATGGGGACAGAGAATTTTATTTTGACACCCTGTATATGCACATTTTTGTTCAAGCCCCATTGCAGGATTATCGACAAATGAAGACACTTTTTATTCATTTATATTCACACTAATTGAACAAAATAATATTGCAATAATGATAAGGCCAGCCTATTGGGAAAATAAGAAAAACATCGCAACAGGATTTAACAAAACCAGTTTTGCCGTATGTATTAATACGCCGATATTTATTTCACCATAAACAACAAATACACAGTTAAATGGCTATTAAGATTACAATATTTTTTTTTAATGGCAATCTATTTCGTAACGCGTTAATTTATGAATTTTTCATGAATTCACCGTTATTAAACATTGTTGTCGGATTTCAACGTGCGAATTCATTAAAGTAAATAGCATTAGTAAATAGCATTATTTGGAATAGCGAATAGTCTCTATATATTTATAACTTTAGCACAAGTTTGTGATACAAAACGTTCCTTTTACAATATTGTGAAGATTTTAACTAATTTAAATGGATGGATTATTTTTATACATTTCCGAATGTTGCAGAATTGAATAGCAATTTGGCGACACTGTCGTATATCACGTGGACAAGAGAAAAATATTTTCTGTCGTCCTAAAAGTACAAAGAACTGATGAGAATATAACTGAAATCTGCTTACGTCATTTTGTAGAAAAGTAAAAATTGCGACATACAGGTTTTAATTATGTAAAAAACAAAAACAATTTGACAACACTGCCATGAATAACATCTTAAGCAGCGAACATTGTCATCACTAAAATACTAGAATGGTTAAATTTTGAGGTTTGTAATCGATAATATCATATAGTGGCCAATTTGCCT
>MU188865.1:44653-57693 GCA_016904865.1 Pissodes strobi
ATTCTGCCATAATTCATCTTTAATTCAACTGCCAAAAGGTTCTTTCAAAATTATGCATTATATTTATTTCAACATTGATGTTAAACCTAATCAACATTTATAATTAATTAATTAACTTACATCAATATTGTTAATTAGTTTTGACTGCTTCCGGATTTATCCGAAAGAAAAAACGAACTTTTCTGCATTTCCTGCCAACTTAATTTGAAGAGATTTTTGAAAATGAATGAAACATTGTTAAACCTAATCAACATGTGTAAACATAATTAACTTAAATCAACGTTGCTAATTAATTCTGACTACTTCCGGATTTATCCGAAAAAAAAAACGAAAATTTGTCTATTTCCTGCCGAGTTTATTTGAAGAGATACGTTGAAATAAATTGGCATTATAGTGCGGCCACTTTCATGGCTGTAAAAAATGGTTCTTTCAAAATTATGCATTATCTTTAAACTCAACATTGTTGTTAAATCTAATCAACATTTATAAGGAAAATTAACTTAAATCAACTTTTTTAATTATTTCTAAATACTTCCTGATTTATCCGAAAAAAAAAACGAAAATCTGTCTATTTCCTGCCGAGTTTATTTGAAGAAATACTTTGAAATGAATTGGCATCATAATGTGGTGGCAACTTTCGTGACCGTAAAATTGGTTCTTTCAAAATTATGCATTATCTTTTTACTCAACATTTTCAAGCCTTATCAACATTTAAAAAAATTATTCACTTACATCAACATTGTTAATAAATTCCGTCAACTTCCGGATTTATCCAAAAGAAAGGGCAAAATTTTCTCAATTTCCTGCCAACCCTCAAATCTCAAATTCGCGGCCGTAAAAAATGCATAAAGGCAATTTTAACCTCCTACCTCAGGTATGCAGGAAAAGCAAAAAATAAAAAAAAAATCATCTTAAAACCGTAAACAATTTTAAAATTAAAAAAAATTGCAAAAATAATTTTTAAACGACAAAGAAACAAAATAAAAATCCGCATGAAAGAGATTATTAAAATATGTTCATAAATGGTCCGGATTATGATTTAATGCAGGGTTGGTAAAAACCTAATAAATTTGATTTTTAAAATTAGGTTTTAAGGTTTTTTAGGTTTTTTTAGGTTTATTGGTTTTTTTTAGGTTTTTTTCAGTACATAAGATGTCTGTGCGGTTATGTATATGAAATAACTTAAAATGATAGTAATAGTTAATTTTGATGATTTCTATGTTTGAGTGATGAGTTAATACTGTTACTGGGATACTCAGAATAATTTTGACACTTGTAACATTTATTATTTATTACAGTATTAAACATATATACAAAAAGAAGCAAAAGGGGCATGGGTATGGAGAAAACGAGAACACAAAACAGCACACAAATCCTCTTTGTCGGTGTCATTTATTATTTATTATAACTTTTCAGGGAATATATAAGATATAAGCTTTTGGTTCTCTAAGTTAAACAATTAGGGAATTGTATTGTCGGGCTCTTTATGTTTGAATTATATTTTGACAACATACCTTTGAGGAGAAATTTCGTATAAAAACTATTATGTAATTGTAATGTGGGGTTCTTTATGGTTGAATTTTGAATTATAGTTTGAAAACATACATTTGAGAAAAAATTTCCCAAAAACCTACTTTACAAAAAACCTAAAAAACCTAAAAACCACCATTTAAAATAGTTAGGTTTTTTTAAAAAACCTAAATAACCTAGGTTTTAAAAAACCTGTACTTGCCAACCCTGATTTAATGCGAACCAACCTCGACCAAAATCGAGAACAATTTTCTATTTTCATATTTAATTTTCAAAAATGTTTTTATTTTTCTAAATTTGCAGCCCTGTTTTTATAGACGAATTTTTGCAGAAAAAAAATTTGATAAATTAGCAATAAAAATTTTTCCTATATAGTGCATACTTTCTGTCTAGAAATATGGAGGAAGTTTGGGAAAGTAGTGGGAGACAGGCCCCCTATTTTCCCCAACTTCCTCCATATTTCCTCGTACTTGCATTTGCTTCCTCAGTACTCCTCCCTTATTCCTGTACATAATTATGCCCCAGTGGTTCGCCCCACGTGCGACGTTGCTTACCGCATAGTGTGGTAAAGTGTACATTATCGCACTGTCTAAAAAATTATTATATTTCATTCTTCGGAGTTTGACTTATTTTGCATTTTCTATGCAATTTTGAGAAATTTCTTGATTGAGGGATGCTTTTACTCTGTTAATTTATTTTATGTATATATTTTTTGTATATAAACCGTTTTTTTGCTATGTGATAGTACTTTTAATAATTGCTTTAGCCTGTATAAGTTTTTTAAATCCTTAAATCAAGGCAACATAACTCTGCGAGAAAACCATAACAAATTGTATCATATCAAAAGCTCAGCTTTGAAGCCCGATATCTCCTAAAGAGAGCTTTTCAGCATTCATACTAAACAAGACCAGATATTTCCAAATTTCCCGGATTATTAGCGCTAATTCAAAAAATCCAGGATATTTCCTGCAAACATGTCTTACCTTCTTTCTTAGGTACAATGAGGGACAGGGGCTGTGGCGAAGTAGGCGAGGCTGGACCGACCTCGCTCTTGTCGATGCCCAAGTCATGTTTCACCTGGACAGCGGTCTGGTTCTCCAGCAGCCTCAACTGCTGCTGGTGCAACCTGTTTTTGATCAGGAATATCTTCGGCATGTTTCAGCTGGTCACTCTAACTCAGTCAAAAGCATGAATAATATCCTAAATTGCACACTCAATAACCACCACCGAAATATTATCATCCATGGTTCATAGTTGCGATAGCACACAGTTAATCGGAAACACAAATAAATAATCCATAGAAAATGTTTCGTGGAACCGTCGCCGGTCTGAATGCGCCGCGCCGCGCTTGGATACCGTTCACCGCGAAACCTTGACAGAGAGAACCGCGGATTGTCCTTTAGCAGGATAACAGTGAAGCAAGGAGGTATGTTATTTTAAAGACCGCTTTACACGACAACACACGTCTTGCTGCTGTCGGGACCTTGCTAAGACTAAGTTGATGACCGGTACCTCGATGGAACCGTTGCGCGGCTACCCCGCGCCTCACCTCTCCCCTCAGCGGGTACCTTTGGAGGTTAGATGTTCTAACCCGCTTGGCTGCAAAGCTGCTTGTTGAGCGAGCGAAAGAGAGTGGGGAGACCGGGCTCTACGCTACCTGCCGTTTATTATTTTCTGTTTGTCCATGTATATTATACATACCTGTTGCGATGTTTTTGTCGTAATTATATGGGTGATGGGAACACGTTATGTGGGTATTTTATGGGCTCTCTGTGTATTTAATAGGTTAAGATTAAATGTCGTGAAGGGGGATTATGGCCGTGCTTTAGTTTAGGATTAGTCTCTCAAAAACGTGCTTTACTCTCTCTAAAGCAGACATTTTTATTAGAAGAGTTAATAATTAATTATTTATTTATATTAATATGGTTTTGTGACAGGGAAGTCACTTACCATAAGCTAAACCATTTGTACTGACTATATGTGTGAAAGCTTAAAACCTGCAGAATGTACACCCATTTCAAAAGCTGTCGACAAGATTAGCCAAGAAATTTTGGTTAGCATCTTAAGAAGGTTCAACCTTTGATCAAAGTTAATAATCATCACTCTTTTCAAAGCTTATTAATTCAGACTTTAATGTACGAATTCAAAATAGTCAAAATTCAGTCCTAAAAGTTCAAAAACTGAACTCAATAATCTTTAATCCTCGAATTCGGACTTTTCTGAAAATTATATATAACGTTAATACTTAATAAGTAATACTTAATAAATAAATAATTTAAAATCTGATGCCCGATTCTAGTATCTGAATATATTCAGAAATGTAGATCTAATTCAGATAAATTAGGATTTAAGTGTGAATTCAGATTTTAGGTGCTGAATCACACTTCTCTGATAATGTTATCATTAAATATAACGTAAAGAATCTCTGTTGGCAACTGAATTCAAACTTCTCTAAGAATATTTTATTCGATACTTTATGAATTCAAACTTTAAAACCTGTATTCAGACATGGAGAAATGAATTTGGAGACTAAAGTCTGAATTAAGGCCTTAAATGTAAATTGAAATTTTCGGCGCTGATTCGGGCTTCTCTGATAATGTTATCATTAAATATAACTTGGAGAATTTCTGTTGACAACTAAATTCAAACTTCTGTAAGAATATTTTATTAGATACTTTTTGAATTGAAACCTTAAAATCAGTATTCAGAGATGGAGATTTGAATTGAGATTTTAAGAGCTAATTCAGGCTTCTCTGATAATGTCATCATCATATATAACTTTAGGAATTTCTGTTTTGACTACTTAGATTTTGTATAAATTCAAGCCATAGTCTGAATTTTGAATTTCGCCGACTCTAGTCTCTGAATTCAGATTTCTGTAAAAATATTGTATTAGATACTTTTTGAATTTAGACGTTGAAGTCCGTATTTAGAGATGAAGATTTGAATTCGGAATACTGTATTTTACAGACTTAAGTCTCGGTATTCAGATTTCTCCAAGAATATTTTATTAGATACTTTTTGAATTTAGGCCATGAATTCTATATTCAGAGGAAGAGACTTGAATTCGGCGTTAAAAGTTTGAAATCAGGGCTTAAATGTAAATTCAGATTTTAAGTGCTTATTCAGGCTTCTCTGATTTTGTCTGAATTCGGTCCTTAAGAGTTTGAATTTTGTATTTTGCAGACTTTTGTCTCTGAATTCAGGCTTCTCTAAAAATATTGTATTAGACTCTTTTTGAATTTAGACGTTGAAGTCCGTATTTAGAGATGAAGATTTGAATTTGGAATATTGTATTTTACAGACTTAAGTCTCTGTATTTAGACTTCTCTAAAAATATTTTATACGATACTTTTTGAATTTAGACCATGAATTCTGTATTCATAAGGAGAGATTTGAATTCGGCGATAAAAGTTTGAAATCAGAGCTTAAATGTAAATTCAGATTTTAAGCGCTTGTTCAGGCTGCTCCGATTTTGTCTGAATTCGGTCCTTAAGAGTTTGAATTTGGTATTTTGCAGACTTTTGTCTCTGAATTCAGACTTCTCTAAAAATATTGTATGATACTTTTTGAATTTAGACGTTGAAGTCCGTATTTAAAGATGAAGATTTGAATTTGGAATATTGTATTTTACAGACTTAAATCCCTCTATTTAGACTTCTTTAAAAATATTGTATACGATACTTTTTAATTTAGACCATGAATTCTGTATTCATAAGGAGAGATTTGAATTCGGAGATAAAAGTTTGAAATCAGGGCCTAAATGTAAATTCAGATTTTAAGCGCTTATTCAGGCTTCTCTGGTTTTGTCGGAATTCGGCCCTTAAGGGTTTGAATTTTGTATTTTGCAGACTTTAGTCTCTGAATTCAGATTTCTCTAAAAATATTGTATTAGGTACTTTTTGAATATAGACGTTGAAGTCCGTATTTAGAGATAAAGTTTTAAATTCGGAATATTGTATTTTACAGACAAGTCTCGGTATTCAGACTTCTTTAAGAAGATACTTTTCAATTTGGACCATGAGTTCTGTATTCAGAAGGGGGAGATTTGAATTCGGAGATAATAATTTGAAATCAGGACTTAAATGTAAATTCACATTATAAGCGCTTATTCAGGTTTGTCTGAAGATGTTATAATATATATAACGTTAAGAATGTCTGTTGACAACTACTTAAATTTTGTCTGAATTCGGTCCCCTATATTTTGCAGACTTTAGTCTCTGTATTTAAACTTCTTTGAGAATATTTTAGTAGATACTTTTTGAACTTAGAATCTGAATTTTGTGTCTGAATTAGGTACTTATTTAGCATCTGAATTTAATATTTCGCAGACTGTAGTTTCTGAATTCAGACTTCTCTAGGAATCTTTTATTCGATATTTTTTGAATTGAAACTTTGAAGTCTGAATTCAGAAGTGGAGATCTTAAGTCGGAGATTAAAATCTGAAATCAGGCCTTAAATGTAAATTCAGGTTTTAGGCGCTTATTCAAGCTTCTCTAATGATATTAGATATACTTTTTAAAATTGGTGTTGAAAACTACTTAAATTTTGTATGAATTCGGTCCTTAGAGTTTGAATTTTGCATTTTACAGACCTTAGTCTCTGAATTCAGACTAACCCAAACTAACCCAGACTACTTAAATTTCATCTGAATTCGGTCCTCAGAGTTTGAATTTTGCATTTTGCGGACTTTAGGCTCTCAATTTAGACTAACCTAAACTACTTAAATTTTGTCTGAATTCGGTCGTTAGTCTGAACTTTGTATTTTGCGGACTTTAAGCTCTCAATTCAGACTAACCGAAACTACTTAAATTTTGTCTGAATTCCGTCCTTTGTATTTTGCAGACTTTAGTCTCGGTATTCAGACTTCTCTTTAAGCATATTTTATTAGATACTTTTTGAATTTGGACCATGAAGTCTGTATTCAGAGGGGCAGATTTAAATTCGAAGATAAAAGTTTGAAGTCAGGGCTTAAATGTAAATTCAGATTTTAAGCGCTTATTCAGGCTTCTTTGATGATGTTATATTAGATATTATGTTAAGAATGTCTGTTGACAACTACTTAAATTTTGTGTCAATTCGGTCTTTTGTATTTTGCAGGCTTTAGTCTCCGTATTTAAACTTCTCTAAGGATATTTTAATAGATACTTTTTGAATTTAGAATCTGGATTTTATATCTGAATTAGGTACCTACTTAGAGTCTGAATTTAGTATTTCGCAGATTGTAGTTTCTGAATTCGGACTTCTCTAGGAATCTTTTATCAGTTATTTTTTGAATTCAAACTTTGAAGTCTGAATTCAGAAGTGGAGATTTGAAGTCGAATATTAAAATCTGAAATCAGGCCTTAAATGTAAATTCAGATTTTAGGCGCTTATTCAAGCTTCTCTAATGATGCTAGATATAATTTTTAAAATTTCTGTTGCAAACTACTTCAATTTTGTTTGAATTCGGTCCTTAGAGTTTGAATTTTGTATTTTACAGACCTTAGTCTCTGAATTCAGACTGACCCAAACTAACCCAGACTACTTAAATTTCATCTGAATTCGGTCCTTAGAGTTTGAATTTTGCATTTTGCGGACTTTAGGCTCTCAATTCAAACTAACCCAAACTACTTAAATTTTGTCTGAATTCGGTCCTTAGTCTGAATTTCGTATTTTGCGGACTTTAGGCTCTCAATTCAAACTAACCCAAGCTACTTAAATATTGTCTGAATTCGGTCTTTTGTATTTTGCAGACTTTAGTCTTGGTATTCAGACTTCCCTATAAGCATATTTTATTAGATACTTTTTGAATATGGATCATGAATTCTGTATTCAGAGGGGGAGATTTAAATTCGGAGATAAAAGTTTGAAGTCAGGGCTTAAATATAAATTCAGATTATAAGCGCTTATTCAGGCATCTCTGATGATGGTGTATTGTATATTATGTTAAGAATGTATGTTGACAACTATGTACTTAAATTTTGTCTGAATTCGGTCCTTTGCATTTTGCAGACTTTAATCTCTAAATTCAGACTTCTCTAGGAATCATTTATTAGATACTTTTTGAATTCATACTTTGAAGTGTGTATTCAGAGGTGGAGGTTTGAAGTCGGAGATTAAAATCTGAAATCAGGCCTTAAATGTAAATTCAGATTTTAGGCGCTTATTCAAGCTTCTCTAATGTTAAATATAATTTTTTAAATTTCTGTTGCAAACTACTTAAATTTTGTTTGAATTCCGTCCTTAGAGCTTGAATGACCTTAGTCTCTGAATTCAGACTAACCCAAACTAACCCAGACTACTTAAATTTCATCTGAATTTGGTCCTCAGAGTTTGAATTTTGTATTTTGCGAACTTTAGGCCCTCAATTCAGACTATCCCAAACTATTTAAATTTTATCTGAATTCGTCCTTAATCTGAATTTTCTATTTTGCGGACTTTATGCTCGCAATTCAGACTAACCCGAACTATATACTTAAATTTTGCTTGATTTCGTTCGTCAGAGTTTGAATTTTGTATTTTACGAACTTCAGTCTCTGAATTCAGTCTCAGAAGTGAAATATTTCAATTCTGAGATTAAAATCTGAAATCAGGCCTTAAATGTAAATGCAGGGGTTTCTCATGATATTATATTTGATTTAACGTTAAGAATTTCTGTTGACTACTTAAATTTTGTCTGAATTCGATCCTTAGTCTGAATTTTGTATTTTGCGGACTTTAGGCTCTCAATTCAGACTAACCGAAACTACTTAAATTTTGTCTGAATTTGATCCTCGGAGTTTGAACTTTGAAGGCTGTACTCAGAAGTGAAAGGTTTCAATTCGGAGACTAAAATCTGAAATCAAGCCTTAAATGTAAATGCAGGCTTCTCTCATGATGTTATATTTGATATAACGTTAAGAACTTCTGTTGACAACTACTTATATTTTATCCGAATTCGGTCCTTAGTCTGAATTTTGTATTTTGCGGACTTTAGGATCTCAATTCAGACTAACCCAAACTACTTAAATTGTATCTGAATTCTGTTCTCAGAGTTCGAATTTTGTAATTTGCGAACTTTAGTGTCTGAATTCAGACTTTGAAGTCTGTACTTAGAAGTGAAAGATTTCAATTCGGAGATCAAAATCTGAAATCAGGCCTTTAATGTAAATGCAGGCTTCTCTCATGATGTTGTATTTGATATAACGTTTAGAATTTCTGTTGACAACTACTTAAATTTTATCTGAATTCGGTCCTTAGTTTGAATTTTGTATTTTGAGGACTTTAGACTCTCAATTCTGACTAACCCAAACTACCTAAATTTTATCTGAATTCGAGAGTTTGAATTTTGTATTTTGCGAACGTTAGTCTCTGAATTAAAACTTTGAAGTCTGTACTCAGAAGTGAAAGATTTCAATTCGGAGATTAAAATCTGAAATCAGGCTTTTTATGTAAATGCAGATTTTAGGCGTTTATTCAGGCTTCTCTCATGATGTTATATTATATATAACGTTAAGAATTTCTATTGACAACCACTTAAATTCTGTCTCAATTCGGTCCTTAGTGTGAATTTTGTATTTTGCGGACTTTAGGCTCTCAATTCAGACTAACCCAAGCTATTTAAATTTTGTCTAAATTCGGTTCTTAGTTTGAGTTTTATATTTCGCGAACTTTAGTCTCTAAATTCAGACTTTGAAGCCTGTACTCAGAAGTGAAATATTTCAATCCAGAGATTAAATGTAATTATTCAGGCTTCTCTAATGATGGTATATAAGATATAATTTTTAAAATTTCTGTTGAAAACTACTTAAATTTTGTTTGAATTCGATCCTGAGAGTTTGAATTTCGAATTTAGCGGACTTTAGGCTCTCAATTCAGACTAACCCAAACTACTTAAATTTTGTCTGCATTCTGTCCTTAAAGTCTGAATTTGGTATTTTGCGAAATTTTAGTCTCTTTGAGATTTTGAAGTCTGTACTTAGAAGTGAAAGATTTCAATTCATACATTAAAATCTGAAATCAGGCGTTAAATGTGAATTCAGATTTTAGGTTCTTATTCAGGTATTTAAATTTTGTTTGATTTCGGTACTTATAGTCTGAATTTTGTGTCCTACAGACTTTAGTCTCTGAATTCATCCTAAAATATTATATTAAATATAATGTTAACCATACATGTGAATTCAAATTTTAGGCGCTAATTCAGGCTTTGCTCATGATATAATAATATCGGTTTCTGTTGAAAAGTATTTAACATTGTTCTGGTTTCGATCCTTACAGTCTGAATTTTGTGTCCGAAAGGCTCTAGCATCTGAATTCGAATTTCTCTAAGAATGCTTTATTAGCTATAACGTAAACCTTGCGTGTGCATTTAAATTTTAGTCTCTCATGATGTTATATAAGATATATCGTTAAGAAATTCTGTTGACAACAACTTAAAGTTTGTCCCAATTCACTCCACAGACTGTTCGATAGATTTAAGTCTCTAAATTCAGAATTCTCTACGAATATTTTCTTAGATGTAACGTTAAGCATTTATATTCACAATCACTTCATACTTTTTTGAATTCCGACTTTAAAGTACGTGTTCAGGGATCTGAGTTCAGAGGTAAAAATCTGAAGTGGTGCTTACAAATAGGAATTCAGATTTTAATCGCCCATTAAGCAATTATAGCCTATTCTCTGAATTTAGAGCTGAAAATCTAAAGTGGGACTTTAAAGTCTATTGGACATGAGATTTTTTTGTCGATAAACAATTAGCGGTTAAATATAAAAGCTTGAGAGCGAATTTTGGTGTGTTGCCAAATCCCCTAAAAGTTCCTAGTTTAATTGCATTTCTATCTTCACCATTAACCCAGATTCTAATAATGAAAACCGAACATAAGAATTAATAAAAATTTCTAGATCCGACTCTGTGCAGCAAAACAAATGCCAAAAATGATATTCATTTTTTTTCATTTGAAGACGCCTGAATATTAAGATTAAATAATACGTTTTGTTCGCTCAGTGACCAAGTTAACATCTGCAAAATTCAATTAGTATGCATAACATCTGCCTCAAAAATTATTTTACATAATAACTGGTACTGCAGGCAAACCTGCGGTTAGCGTTAATGTCTAAGACAAAAAGCATAAAAGCGCATAATTTCGGTTCCGAATATACAATTGCTTCCATTAAAAGAGTATTATTAATGAAAATTTCCGACGAGATATGGAGTAACCTGAAGGCAATGGTGCTAGGAAGTAATTAACCAAGGCTTTTTTTTATAAAAAGCTTCACTTGGGCATATTTGGAAATAGTTATAAGTGGGGTTTTTGGAATTAATTAATCTAATCTAGAGTCAGAATGAAGCACTTTTCAAACGTGTAACATATACAGAAGGTTTTATAAGCAAAATCCAATAAGCATTTTTAATGAAATCAACGAAGCTTAAGAATTAACGATGTCAAAATCTGAAACAATATTTGAGCTTCAAAAAGCTTACCAGATAATGAAACCTGTCTTACTAGTATCTTTTTAAGGAGAATCAAAGAAACCTGAGAGTTCAGGGGCACTTCAGAAAGGGTTACCAATTTTATGAAACCTAGACTAAAGATAGATAGGCTCAAAAACATCGCCCGTAGGCGTGCCCGCAGCTTTCGCCAATAGGAAGCTTGACTTCATATTAAAATAGGAATTATCTATTTTTAATTCATATTGCTTTTACAAAATTAAATTCTACGCTGGTGGCAAGCCCCTCGGCTACCACTTTTACGTTTAATTGATTATTTCTTTAAGGTATAATTTCCAATATCGCATTTCTTACTTTTAAAACAGTTAACACAATTTGAAACTCCATTCCAATATTCTTGAATGGGGTTTCAATTGAAAAGAAAATTGATCACGAGTCTCTGGAGCGCGCCACTGCACAATTATTTCAAGAATATAAGCTAAGAAAAAGAGTCAGTCTGATGTCAAACAAACGTCCAGTGGCGTGCTCAAAGGGTAATTTTTCTATTAAAGTATTTCGACTTTAATACAAGTTTAATTATTACTAAGAAAATCTACTCTTTAATAATTAAATTCATTTACGTTCGACTTTATGTAGAACTCTGCCCAAAATTACTGAAGTTCTCCATACCTGATACTCCTGGTAGTGGCTAAAGTCTCCTCTAACTGTTGTTCTTCAGGCTAAAATTAGCGGGCAATAACTGGACCTAAAGAGACATCAACAGGCGATTGCACTGGAAACTTCATTTTTGGCCAGGGTAAAGTTGCTTTACTGTTCCGGCCTGAAAGAACGAAATTCAATAGTAAGTGCTTTGTGTACATGCGAATGGTCTTGTAATCTTCGAAAAGTAAGTATTTTTAAATGCATATTCGGCCTAAATAATTCCTAACTAATCAATAAGGATCAACGAACCCTTTCTGCTATAAAGAATGGGGGACACCAACAGGCGATAACACAGAAAACTCCTTTGGCAAGGAAAAGTAACTTTACCTATGTTTTGCTTTTTGTGAATGTATATGTGCTGATGAATTACTAAGAGTCTGGCAGTATCCCTCTCAATTCAGCAACGGGGAAAATGAGGCAGGTGACGACGGTGCAAATGGAAATTAGGCTCAGGAAATTAATGTTATTTTTGAAACAGGAGGTGGAAAACGATCAGCCTCTCGCTTTGGCAACAGAGGGATTTGGTTTAAACACAAAACCATCTTCCTTGAATCCAGGTCCTGGTAGGAGTTCTTCAATAATAAGTTAATTTCTAAACCAATTCATGAAGTTAATCAGGAAGTTGAGGAGATAGCTATACGTGCCCTAATAATTAATGTATTAAAAAATAAAATTTTATAAAATTTTTTAGTAAAAAAGAAAAGGGTTAAAACCTTTATAAGTGGGGTATGAACCCATTAGCTTACTTAGCTTATCTTTTTTATATTTTAGTATATGCGTATAAAAGTTTTTGACACTTTTGGAAATAGAGAAGTCTATTAAATGTAATTTACCAATCCCGTAAATTTTCACTAGTCAATGAAAGTAAAAATTTACATATTTTATCCTATCAAGATAATCCTTTTATTCAGGCATTTCATCGGTTGTACTAAATTTTATTAACTAGTAAAAATTTTTAGTAGTTAAGATGATTAATTGTACTAAATTTCATTATTCTAGTCAAATTTACTAATCCCGTAAATTTTTACTAGTCAATAAAAGTGACGGTATTTTTACTAGTCAATGAGAGCAGCGGTCTCATTATTCTAGTCAAATTTACCAATTCCGTAAATTTTCACTAGTCAATGAGAGTAGCGGTCTAATTATTGTAGTCAAATTTACTAATCCCGTAAATTTTTACTAGTTAAATTTACTAATCCCGTAAATTTTTCACTAGTCAATGAGAGTAGCGGTCTAATTATTCTAGACAAATTTACCAATTCCGTAAGATTTCGCTAGTCAATGAGAGTAGCGGTCTCATCATTCTTGTCAAATTTACCACTTCCGTAAATTTACTAATCCCGTAACTTTTTACTAGTCAATGAGAGTAGCGGTCTCATTATTCTAGTCAAATTTACTA
>MU188866.1:13804-39277 GCA_016904865.1 Pissodes strobi
ATCTCAAACGGTTTGAAACCTCCGGAGTTTGCGCATAGCAATAAAAGCGACGCTTATATCGCTATGCGCAAACTCCGGAGGTTTCAAACCGTTTGAGATTTCATGCTAGAACAAACCTAATGTTATACTTTATACCTTGCTATGTTATTGTCTCCAAATACTGAATCCTTTAAGAATTGATAAGCATTGATAAGACATAATGCTTCTACCATGGACACATACTTCTTCTTAAACTTGTCCATAACTCCACTTATATTTTGAAAAAGTCGTCAAAATGTGAAAAATTATCTACAAATGTAACCGAGTACTTTTTACGATCATGTATTATTTGGTGACATTAATCCAGACACACAATAAAAGCACTAGATTAATTAGATTATAATTGAGAGGGGGTTGGCGCAGGTTTACCCGCCTCTACCACTGCAACCTATGCAGGTTTATTGTTGCACTCCGAACCATGCCTAGAGGTCCTCATCCAGTACGGTCTTCCTCTTCCTAATCAGACTCCACAAATGGAGTACCGGCTCCTCCATGTAATTAGCAGGTCCGGGTTTGGTCTCTCCCAACCTTACATACCTGAGCCTACAGAAAGCCTCACAGTCGCACCACACGTGTTTTGGAGTTTCCTCCTCCTCCTCCTGACAGAACTAGTGATGAGCAAGTGCAAGATCAAGACCGGGTTAATCTTGGTCTTGCATAAGTGGTCTTGGTCTTGCAGGGTCCAGTCTTGGTCTTGGTCTTGCTCCAAGACTCTTGCAAGTCTTGCACTTTTTTGGTAGATGTTTACTGGAGGCAATTTTTACAAAGAAAATTAAAAAATAAAGTTTTTCACGTCTTTTCAAGTAAATAAAGGTTGAAAGATGGGGACAGTATTTGTGTGTATGAAAATTTTGGTTTGTCAATACTAAGTACCACAGCGACAAATTTAAACTAGTAAATCAGGTAATTTTTTAAGTATATATGTTCAAAAAAAAATTCGTGTTTAAGTTTGCACATCAGTTTTATGCATTTCTCAGCAAATGACAAATTCGGTAACAATTTTACCTACTCGCGTGCGGTAAAGTGTACCTTTATTCACTCATTATAGGATTGGGAACTTGAAATCTATAAGTGCTAGAAAATAGGTTTAATGGTAAAAGTTTGTAGCTATTTAATTTCTAGTTCAATGCTGCTTTAATAATGATTGCAGCTTTTTTCGTTGTCGAGATATATATACCAGTAAAGGTGAAGACCAACATGTATAATTTAAGTGGTTTATAGGAATATTGGTCAAGTATCAAGAAAACCAATTATTATTTCTTATCAACGTTTCGAATTATATAAACTCATCATCGGGGCTCTGTTAAGAGCAATTTTTCAATTTGATAAAAAAAAACAAAACAAGAGCCTTATGCCCAAAAACAAAACCTTTCTTAAGTACTACCTTTGTTTAATAAAATACAAATAAATAAATAAAAAAACAACAATAGCGAAATGAAATAATTAGAAAGGGTTTCTAATGATAAAATATGTAATGCATATGCATGTCATATAAATCATTATTTCTTGTTAAAAGAAAAACAAAAACTCATGAAACTTACCAAAATTGTTCTTTTCTCTCTTACACTTAACATTCATATCTCATAACAGAATTAAAATACATAATATTGCGGATTTAAAATGAACATTACAACAAAGAACTCTGTGCTATGTTTTGTGTAGTAGGTACAAACAATAATTTAAAAATTACATAAAATCATTAATGTTTAAAATATTTTTTTTTGGATTTTTGAAAATATGTCGAAAATGAAAAAAGATAAATAAAATTCATTTTTGTGAATTATAAATTCATTAAAACTAATTCATTATCAAAGCAGAATAATATAGCAATTAAATATCTTACAACGTTTTTCATTTAACCAGTTTTCTCTAGAATTTTTATCTCCCATAGTTATCAAAATCCCAAATATATTCTTATCTTTTTCGGACACACTGTATGTGAAGAACCTAGGAGGATGCTCCAATTTGTCACTTTATCTCCAAAGGGCTTAGTGGCTAAAATCACATTCAAAAATCGGTCACTATCTCCCGGTCTATATGCAAGAACGTTTGGAGAAATATATTGTATTCTTTGTGTAATTTGTTTAAAGTCCAAATTAGATTATTGTAATTATGAGTATAGTAATTTTCTTTAAAATTTTGACTGCTCTTTTTAGTTGACTGCATTCTTATTCACATGCATACAATGCAGCGCGGCAAATAGTCTAACTTTCCCTGCATGTATCGCACACACAAAATTATTTTTGACAAACGCTTATAGGAAGTTTTTTCTCCATATTTCGACCCAACAATTTCGATCCCAGAATTAAGGGCAATATGTCAACAAATAAATATTGCGAAAAAAAAAACGCAAGACTTGCATGCTATGTCTTGGTCTTGCGTAAGTCTTGCACTGCTCGGTCTTGTTCTTGCAGAGCTGGTCTTGGTCTTGGTCTTGCTTTTTCTGCGAGACCAAGACCAGTCTCGCTCATCACTAGACAGAACCTGCAGTGGCTATTATCTGCCAGGCCGGTTTTTTCGTTCTAGAGTGCTCCGTCAGCTGACCCACTAATATTCTCATCGTCTTGCGACTCCTTAAGTAGATCTGCCGTGAATTTTATGGAGCCGTGTTTTATGAACTGTTTGGTCTGTAGTTGCCCCGGTGTTTGTAACTTCCAGCTGAGAGATTTTAACTGCTGTTTTGAAGACCCGTCTTGCCATCCCGCAGTAAGGCTCAGGTCCCAACGTAACCTTACTTGCGCCCCGTTTTGCAAGTTTGTCGGCTTTTTTCTTGCCTTGATGATCTTCATGTCTCAGAATTAACGCAATGGTGAGCTTATTGTTACGACCGACCTCTTCAAGGGCACTTATGCAGTCTTTGACTAGTCTAGGTCTGGCCTTGTGTACACTAACTGCTTTTAAGACTGTTGGCGTATATGACTATCCTCCTTTTTCTAATGTTCAGTTTCTCTATCTCAATAGCGCAGTGTTGAATTGCCGCGACCTCTGTTTGGAACACTGTGTCTTGACTGCCCACGTTTATGGAGATATTTGACCTTGGTCCGTGGACCCCTTTACTGGTCTTAGAGCGGTCGGTATACCATGCTTGGTCTGCTTTTATAGGAGGTCCAGCCTCCCATTCTTGTCTGCCTACAATTGCTACTGAAAAGGGTCTATCTAACCCATAGGAGAGAGTTGTTTCGTCTGATGGCATTTCGAAGAGGCATTTCATCTCCTCGCTGTCCTCTAGTTCCAGCTTGTGGACCTTTCCCATTCAATGATGAGCTTGTTGCCTTGCTTGAGCCGGTATTGTACTATTCTTACGTTCCGCTGTATGAGGATATGCAATGGAGGTATATTTGGAGGACTTCCAGTGCTGCAGTTGGGGTTGTTCTCATAGCCCCGGAGACGCACAGACATGCCAGCCTTTGTACGCCTTCGAGTTGCCCTGTTTGCGTGGCATTTACGCCCTAATCTATAGAGTCATCATGGGCCTTACCACCATTTTGTACAACCAGAGATTCAATTCGGGGCTCAGCCACAAAGTAATAGAAGCACTAACTTCTAATACTTTTTTGGCACCATTCCCATTATCTATTGGCTCAGAAACATTTAAGACACGGGGAAATATTGAATAAGGACGCATTCTAAGATCCATCAGGTCATGGTCGACATGAGTTACATTTGCATGCACTTGTTGCATATTAAAGTATTTTTATATAGGTTTCCAACTAGACTTTTTCCTATAATTAATTCAAGCTTTTTCTTTTTCAAACGTTATAGGCAGACCTTTGGTTCCAAGTCTTCGTATCTACAGGAAATATGGACAAATTTTCATATAGGAGCTTAGATTGGATTAGATCTTTTGGGAGTTTTCCAGATCTTCCCATGTCCAGGCCTGCTTGTACTCAATGACATATAGTGGCTGGTATCCTTTATCGCATTAGGCGCATTCTTTAATTCGACGGTACATGCGTGCAGTCTTTGTCATTGTCCTTAGTGAAAAAAGGATACATTAACAACCAGTCAATTCCTGGAAAAATTAAAGACAGCATTTATTCAACACTTTGCACCAGACCCTTTCCTCAATTCAGAGTTTTAAGTATTGTACATTCAGAGAATTTGTCATAATTATAGCGCTTCCACCGAAGTTATTGTTTTGATCCTGTATTCATTGATTTATTGCAACTTTTTCTCTTCTGACCGATAAATACTTGTGACGTTTCATCTTCAGATGGATCTTTGTTCTTTGAAGGCTGCGGTTAAAGATAAATAAGCTATGACTGAAGAAGATAATAAGGAAGGCCGTGATGCATACGATTTTATCCAACGTTTATGAAGTGCTAAATCGAAATCGAAATCTGGAACAATTTAAAAATAAAAATAATAAACGATATTGCAACGAATAAATATTATAAAGAAATCATTGATTAAAATAAACTATAACGGGAAAATATGTCAGAAATTCTACGCGGACAGATTTCGATCCGATAGAAGAATAATAATTGTGCAGTGCCAAAATATTTGACTAAGGTACATAGGAATAAGACAAATTTAATGTATACATTCTTAATAAAATATTTCAATAAAAGGTACAATCATTAAATTACAGAACATATCTCTAAGACTCCAAGAATTGTGTGACTTATCCAATCCAAGCCGTTTAACATATACAATATTTCCTTTTTTTTACTAATTTTTCTACTAAATAGACAGCTGGAGGTTTAATTTTCTGCAACTCTTCTCCATAGAACTCCCATGTATGGAAAATATTTCATTTGACCAATTCGGCGTGTAATCTTTGGAAAATGCTTCTCGCTGCTTGCTTATCCGTACGTAATCACCTCCACGAAATTTTGGAACATTTGGATCTATTGTTTTTACGTGAGTAAAAGACAATTTTCAAATGTAATTTTCATTGTTTTTGTTAACTTAATTTGGCTTTTTGCCGATTGTACAATATTTTGTGTTACTATATTTTTGAACTGTTTCATCTAAAATATCAATCCATTTAAAAATTTTTATAGTTTTGTTTACTCTTTCGACCACACTTAACTTTCGAAAATCTTTGTTGAAGAATTTTTCCCATATGAGGTTAAAGGTTTTTTGGGACACTTTCAACACTTTCAAAAATTTTCATCATAGCTTGAGTAACTTCTTTTCCTAATTTTAATTTAATTGGTACTATCCAAGCATATTTTGAGACTACATTAATTATTACCAATATGTACCGATATCATTTATGATACCTTCATCATTTCGACTAAATGAGCTTGCCATAAATCAATTAAACCTTTTACTTTAACCCTTCAACGCGTTTGTAATTTTGTCTCCTTCGCTTATATAGTTCATTAACAATATCTTCTTTAAAGTTATACAGGGTGTCTGGAAATACCGTTCGAATAATTTGAAAACATGAACATTTTTTCAGATGAACCTGTGTCCGGAAATGTATACTTTCCAAGATAAAAAAACGGTTTTTTATGAATATCTTAAATATCCTTTACCGATTTTGTGGAAATTTGGTAGTGTTATCTTTAATAACAAGAGGCTCATTTAGCTTTAATTAGATTAAAAATATAAAGTCCTGTGGCATCCCGAGGGGCATCATACCGAATATTATTGACAAAAAAAACGTGCGGCACTGACTTTTTTAAACATTTTATATTTGTTTCGTATTAAGCAACTAGAAATACAAAATTTTTGCTTTTTGAATTGTTTTCGTATATTGCTTCGTTTTCGATAGAAAAAAATCAAAACCAGTTTATTACATTTCCAAACTTAAAAAAAAAATTTGACTTTATTAATATCTTAAATATCCATTTTCCGATTTTGTTGAAATTTGGTAGTCTTGTCTGTAATAATATGCGGCTCATTATGCCTTAATTAGATTAAAAATATAAAGTACAGTGGCGTCCCGGGGGCATCATACCGAATATTATTGACAAAAAAAACGTGCGCCACCGACTTTTTTAAACATTGTATATTTTTTTCGTATTGAGCAATTAAAAATATAACTTTTTTGCTACTTGAATTGTTTTCGTATCTTGCTTCGTTTTCGAGATAAAAAACAAAACCTCTCTCTCTCCATATAGCTCTGTCTTGGCTGACTCACAGTCACCTTTACCCCTAGCCGCGAAGTACAAACACCGGCAACGTTGCTAGGAGATATGTTAGTCAAGTGACATCTGGCAAGTTAGTATGCAGTTTTAATGGAAATGGGACGCTTGCCTTCGGTGTGTCCTAATTATATTGCATTTTTACCGGGTTTTCGTTGATATTTTACAAAAACCTTTGATGAAGTGATTGCCCAGAACCTCTACGAAGTGTTAGTTACTATTTTTGGTGCGGATGATCCGTAATATCAGTAAAAAATGTGATAAATAGTCAAGCCGTGTGTGTCGTTTACGTTTGTCTAATGGCGGCAGAGACGTCCAGTTCAATTTTATTGATAGTGTTGTTTATTTTAGCTTATAGCCGATTTGTAGGTATAAGTAAGTGAATTAGATTCAAAATTGGTGAAAAATATAGTTGTTGGTAAAAGTAAAGGCAAGCAGTATTGGTTTGGAAAGGTGGTACCCTTTCTACATTTATTCATTCATCTAATAAAGCATTTCACTTAAATATGATATAAATTTGAATTGACCGAGTCACTGGGAATATTTAAGAATGTTAACATAATCGTTCAAATTCATAGAAATACCTAGTTATATATAAAGTGATAAAGTGACTTTATAATGAACATTAAAATTATATGCAATATAAGTCAATGTATGATCTGATGGCAACAGTTTTTAAAGATGAGAAATACAAAAACAAATTTAACTTATAAGTTAAAAACTCATCAAAGATTATATACATTTTTACAGGCAAAAATAAGGTGCTATTTAAAAAAAATATTAATGACACTTTGAAAATATGAAAAGTATGTATTAATTTTTAGTTTTTAGAATGTTGTATTTCCGTAGGAACTTAAGTAGGTGCAATTTTTAGTTTTAAAGAAACACACATGGAAAGCGTATTTTTGAGGCTTGTTTCTACTCTACATAAGATAATCATATTGTTTAATTTTCAATAATTAACTTGTTTTTGTGAGTCAAAACAAAACTACTTATTTGTTACTTAGTAATTTATACATTTTTCAATACAAATAGCCGCCACAGCGCAAAAAAAAACACTAAAAACCTTCTCAAAAACGAATAGATAACGCCCGATGAGTGCTTTCGTCGGCTGTCGCCGCGCCGAGGTATATCTTCATCTCCACGCTAAAGCGGCGTTGCCACATGTCACTTCGCGGCTGGAACTTGAAGTCGGCTGTGGCTGACATCACGATACGCCTCCACTGAACTCGATCCATCATTGCTTCTTGTGGGTATCAGCATTTAAAATTTTTAAATCCGCTGTTATGTTATCTTTCCAGCGCAGTCTTGGTCTTCCCAAAGGTATTCTTTCGACTGGTACCTCTTCCCAAATTAGTTTGACGGTTCTTTCATCCTCTAGCTTCTTAACATGGCCAGCCCATCTTAGTCTCTCTGATTTAATGATTTTGACAATATCTGGCTGATTGTACAGAACTTCCAACTCTCTGTTAGTTCGGATGCGGTATCGCTGTGTTGCAGCGTCTCTGACTGGCCCATATATACACCGCAGAATTCTTCTTTCAGCTATTCGTTCTGCTTAGTTAGAGTCCATGTCTCACATGCATAGGTCAGTATCGGTCTTATAATCGCGTGGTATATTCTTATTTTAGAGTTTCTAGAAATAAATCTGGATTTCATTATTTTTTGCAATGCAAAAAAACAACGGTTTCCACTTTGAATTCTGGCATCGATCTCATGCATCATGTTATTATCAGACGTTGGGGTAGCTCCCAGGTACTTAAATTCCCGCACTCTTTCAAAATTATACCGGTCCATAGTGACATTCTGGCCTATTCTATCTCTACGTTCAGTTCTTGATGTTATCATGTACTTGGTTTTAGCTTCGTTAATTCCGAGTCCAACTTTCTTTGCTGCGTCTTCCAATTTAAAAAAGCAAGTAAGTATTACCCACTATATCTAAGTCATCTGCAAATCCTAGTATCAGCCTAAGGCCCTGGTTTCTAACAGGCAGAGTTTGAGTTTGAGCTGCTCGTATAATTTTCTCGAGGGCTACATTAAAGGGAAATGGCGAAAGTGCGTCCCCCTGCTTTAGACCATTGTTGATGGTGAAGAAAGTAGAAAGTTTCCCTTCGATCCTTACTGCACTCGTAGACCCCTCCACACAAGCCTTTGTTAAGTTAATAAGTTTGTTAGGGATGCCAAGCTCTGACATTGCATTCCACAGTTCGACTCTTAGAACGCTATCATACGCTTGCTTAAAGTCGATAAAAAGTTGATGTAGTATTTTATTGTGTTCCCAAAATTTCTCCATCATCTGTGGAATTTTAAAAATTTGATCTATAGTGGAACGGTTCTTTCTGAATCCACACTGATAATCGCCTATTTGATGTTCTAAGTAGGGATTCAGTTTATCCAGTAGTAACAGTGAAAATGCCTTGTAGCCAATATTTATCAGGGAAATACCACGATAGTTAGAGCAGTACATTTTGTCACCTTTCTTAGGCAGAGGGACGATAACACTTTCTTTCCATTTAGATGGTATTTTTTTCTTCTTTCCATATTCGAAGAATCAGAGAATGAAAATGATTAAGAAAGACTTCTCCGTTTTTAAGACACTATGCTGGTATGGTGTTGCTACCCGGTGTTTTGTAGTTTTTAAGTTTATAAATGCTTCTTGGAACTTCTTCCAACGTTGGGTCTTTTATAAGGGGTTCTGCTGTATGGTAGGTGGTAGCATTTCTTTCATTGGTCGTTGGTAGATTTAGGGGTTAGTCAAAGTATTTTCTCCAGGTCTCGATTACTTCACCTTCATTTGTAACTAGAGTTCCGTCATCGTTCTTAAGTATGGTGCCAGTTCTAGGTTTAAAGCCTGTTTTGATGCCTTTCACTTTTTGAATGAAATTTCTATTTTGGTTCATTTCATTGCTGCGCTCTAGTTCTTCCATAGTTTTATCTTCATGTAGGCTTTTCTTTTTCTTATAGTTTTTCGTGCTCTTGTCCTCATTTCTCTGTATTTCTCCGAGTTCTGTTCGCTAGGGTTTTGTATCATTTTTTGGCGTGCAAGATTTCTTTTGTGCACCTGCTCTTTACATTCCTCGTCAAACCAGTCCTTTCTTTTTGGGGTTTTCTTTTTCCTACTGTCGTTTGAGTGCATCGAGTCACTGCCATTCTGAAGGTGTCCCATTTTTGGTCAATGCTTGCTTGATGTTCAGAGGTTGCAAGTAGTGTGCTTAAGGATTCCCGGTATTCCTGTATTCTGGTTTTATCTTTAAAAGCGTCCACACTCCATCTTTGGATCCGTTCTGTTTTGGTGTTTTTTTTTGCTTGAGATCCTTGCTCGTAACTTAGCTATGACAAGGAAATGATCTCCACCCGCATCCAGGCCTTGGAAACTTCTGACATCGGTTATATTACTTCCGTGCCTAGCATCGATAAAGATATGGTCAATTTGGTTTCTTTTTATTCCATTGTTAAACATCCATGTTTATTTGTGGATTCTTTTGTGTTCAAAAGCTGTTGATTTGACAAGGAGGTTGTTGGATGCCGCAAAATCTACCAGCCGAAGTCCGTTGTCACTGCACTATTCATGCAGACTGTGCCTTCCAATCGTTGGTCTAAAAACTTCTTCCCTTCCTATCTTTGCATTAAAGTCTCCCAGCAATATAAGAGCGTCCTGTTTAGGTGTTGAAGCAAGAGTTATTTCTAGTTGGTCATAGAAAGCTTCCTTAGTAGGTTCATCTTTATCTTCGGTGGGTACCGATAGCAAAGAGTAGTTATACCACTGACCTTTAAGCCTTATGTAGTACATTCTCTCATTAATTGGTTGAAAAAACAAAACCAGTTTATTACATTTCCAAACTTTTTTTAAAAAATCTGATTTTATTAATATCTTAAATATCCATTTACAGATTCTGTTGAAAATTGATAGCCTTGTCAGTAATAATATTCAGCTCATTGGGCCTTAATTAGATTAAAAATGTAAAGTCCAGTGGCGTCCCGGCGGGAATCATACCGAATATTATAGACAAAAAAAAACGTGCGCCACTGACTTTTTTAAACATTTTATATTTTTTTCATATTAAGCAACTAAAAGTACAACATTTTTGCTTTTTAAATTGTTTTCGTATCTTGCTTCGTTTTCGAAGAAAAAAATCAAAACCAGTTTATTACATTCCCAAACTATTTTTAAAAAATCATTTTTTTTTTAATATCTTAAATTAATATCCATTTACCAGTTATGTTGAAATTTTGTAGTCTTATCTGTAATAATATGCGGCTCATTTAGCCTTAATTAGATTAAAAATATAAAGTCCAGTGGCGTCCAGGGGCATTATACCGAATATTATTGACAAAAAAACGTGCGCCACTGACTTTTTTAAACATTTTATAGTTTTTTCGTATTAAGCAACTCTTCTTGCTAATACTACCAAATTTCAACAAAATAAGTAAAAGGATATTTAAGATATTAATAAAAAACCGATTTTTTTAGAAATGTTTGACACCCTGTATCTTGGAAAGTATGCATTTCCGGACGTACGTTCATATGAGAAAAATTTTATGTTTTCTTATGTAGAATCACTCCTGAAATTATTCGAACGGTACACCTGTATAAGACAGTGATGAAGGTGCAGAATATCTTAGGTTAGGAAGAATGTCTAGGGGATTGCAGGGCATATTTATTTATATAATGTATTGAAATAAGAAGTCTAAACTTAATAAAATATACGATTAAGACCGTACATTAAAAACTAAATCCAATAGTTAAACCATTTCTTAACAAATTGGTCAATCAAATTTTAAATATTTTCCTTGACATGGTAGGTCAGAGCTAATATACGCTGCTGCTTACCAAATTCTTGGGATTGCCAATGTCCATCCACGTTTTTAAAACCGAATCATTGAATCCGTTTATCTGGCCAGCACTCAGGAATCTCAGGCCCGGTAGTCGCGTGAGCATGTCTTGTAAACATTCCGAAGACAAATCTGTGGCGGTTATGTCGAATTCTTGTAGCGAACACTTTTCCCACTCGACTTGCATCAAATGTTCACTTTTGAGATCTATAACAAATGATATATTTAAGCATTTTTAATCATCAATGGCCTTCCTGCAATAAATTAAATATGTATTGAATACCTTGCACTGATGCTTCCAATGATATTGGCTTGAAACGTGTTGGTTTGATTTTCTGGAGGAAATGGTAATATGCACCAGAACGTAAGCCATGTTTTGGCAAAAATGGGGATGTGTTAATAGAAACTGGCATCAATAAGTTCATCAGAATATAGAACATGTTAAAAAGTAACGAGAGATGGTGACACTTCGCCTAAAAGCTCTTAAGGAGATCTATATAGCCCTAATAATTTACACTCTATTTCTAGTAAAGTGTTATTCTAACTTACTTGTGCCATTCATTAAGAGACATGTCAGTCTTCTGCTTCTCTGGAATAGTGTTTTTAGAGTACTACCCGTAACTTTGTTACAATAATTAACCGCCAGACATTCCAGCTAAAATTTCAAAGACGGTATTACTATTACCACAGCTATTACCAAAAGTCGGATATTACATTACCTGAATACAATTTGAACTGAAAGCGTCGATATGAGTATCGTCCACAAAATTAATGCCGTACAAGTTGATCACCCTCAAATTAGGCGTGGCGCTTTTCAATCGATGCACGTTGATTACTTCGTAAATTTCCTCCTCTTCCTCTTCGACCTTTTCGTAGGTGCCGATCAAATGCAAAATTTCCAATCCGTTAATGAAATTGTAGATTTTCCTCATAAACCCTTCCATAAAGATTACCTCGGAGAGGCAAATGCACAGGTACTTGAGCTTGGTAGGGAAAGCTTGAAGTTCGCTGAAATCGTGAAGTTGCATGGCGGTGGAAAAGTCGAGCAGCATATGGGTGAGATTGGGGCATTTATTCGCCAGTTCGTGCAGTACCGTATGGGTTATCAGTTCAATTGGAAGTTCGATGTATCTGTAAAATAAAAATATAAATATTGTATTTTCCAAACCGTTCGGAAGCGATAAACTGAATTGGTATAATTACCTGAGAGATGGTCCAAATCTTATACTAATCAGGGCCAATAAAGACTCCAAAGAGCCAACGTGTAATCCAGATATTTCCGGTCGAAGAGATACGTTCTTCCAAAGTCTGGTGTCGTACGCCATCAGTCTCCATTTCTTGCAAACTCTGGCCATCCGACATATCTCCTTGTGAGTTAGATAGCTGAAGATGTGAAGTAGTACTTTGTCAGGTAATTTTTCGATAGTCTGGAAGAATAAGAATTATTACAATTTATTATATAGGTGGTAGTTACAATATACAATAAATTGGAAATTGTAGGCACCGCTTCACCTACGTCACGTTACATTCCTGTAAATATCAGAGAAAAAAACGAATTATAGATTTTAAGAATACAACACTTAGAAATTTAGGAAGCTTTTCACCTACGCCAGGGCGTCATTTTATAACTGCTAATTTAACACACCGCTTCACCTAAGTCAGTGCATCATAATATGAAGAGAGTTCCTGGCAAATATTTGAAAACAAAATCGAATTATACATTAGAAAAATACAATAAATTGAACATTTTAGGCACCGCTTCACCTACGTCAGTGCGACATAATATAAATGGAGTTTCTAGTAATTATTTGTCAAAAAAAAAACGAGATATATAGATTAGAAAAAGACAATAATTGAAAGTTTTGGACAGCTTTTCGTCTATGTCAGTGCGTTTTTGTATAAATAGAGCTTCTGGTAATTATGTTAAAAAAAAATTAAACGAATTATAGATTAGAAAGAAACAATCATTAGAAATATTAGGCAGGTTGTCGCCTACGTTAGTATTAGGCACCGCTTCACCTAAATTAGTGAGTCATGGTGTTGAGAGAGCTTCTGGGAAGTGTTTAAAAAAAGAAAGAAAGAGTTATAGTTTAGAAAAAGACAATAAATTGGGAATTTTAGGTACTACTTCACATAGGCCATTGCGTTAAGTTATAGAGGTCCTGGTAAGTACTTAACAAAAAAAAATCAAACTGTAAATTAGAAAAATGCGATAAGTTAGAAAAAACAATAAATTGAGGAGTTTAGGCACCGCTTCACTTAAGTTTGTGAGTCATGGCGTTGAGAGGGTTTCTGAGAATTATTTGGAAAAAAATCGAGTTATAGTTTAAAAAAAGACAATCAACTGGGAATTTTAGGTACTGCTTCACCTAGGCCATTGCGTCAGGTTATATAGGTCATGGTAAGTATTCAACAAAAAAAATCAAACTGTAAATTAGAAAAATGCAATAAATTGAGCATTTTAGACACAGTTTCACATATGTCAGTGCGTCGTTTCATCTATGTCAGTGCGTCTTTATATAAATAGAGCTTCTGGTAATTATTTGTCAAAAAAATCAAACGAATTATAGATTAGAAAAAGAATCATTAGAAATATTAACAAAAAAATCGAACTATGAGTAAGTACAATAAATTGAATATTTTAGACACCGCTTCACCTAGGATAGTCAGTCATGGTATTAAGACAGTTTCTGGGAAGTATTTGGAAAAAAGTCCAGATATAGTTTAGGAAAAGACAGTAAATTGGGAATTTTAGATACCGCTTCACCTAGGCCATTGCGTCAGGTTCTAGAGGTCCTGTTAAGTATTTAACAAAAAGAATTAAACTATAAATTAGAAAAATGCCAATAAATTGAGCATTTTAGGCATCGCTTCACCTACGTCAGTGCGTCATAATATAAATAGGGTTTCTGGTAATTATTTGTCAAAAGAAAAGGGAACTAATTATAGATTAGAAAAAGACAATCATTGGAAATATTAGGCACCGCTTCGCCTACGCTAGTGAGTCATGGTATTGAGAGACGTCCTGGGAAGTATTTGGAATAAAATCGAGTTATAGTTTAGAAAAAGGCAATAAATTGAGGCTTTAGGTACTGCTTCACCTACACCATTGCGACAGGTTATAGGGGTCCTGGTAGATATTTAACAAAAAACTCACACTGTAAATTAGAAAAATGCAATAAATGGAGCATTTTAGGCACCGCTTCATCTACGTCAGTCTAATTATAGATTAGAAAAAACAATCATTGCAAATATTTGACAGCTTTTCGCCTACGTCAGTGTTGGGCAAAGAATCGGACTATATATTAGTTAGTAAATACAATAAATTGAGAATTTTAGGCACCGCTCCACTTAAGTTAGTGAGTAATGAAATTGGGAGAGTTTCTGGGAAGTACTTGTAAAAAAATCGAGTTATAGTTTAGAAAAGGACAATAACTTGGAAATTTTAGGTTCTACTTCACATAATATGGTCATTGTGTCAAGTTATAGGCATGCTGGTATCCTGGTAAGTATTTAATCAAAAAAATCAAACTGTAAATTATTAAAATGCAATAAATTGAGCATTTTAGGCACCGCTTCATCTACATCAGTGCGTCATAATATAAATAGGGTTTCTGGTAATTATTTGTCAAAAAAAAGAGAACTAATTATAGATTAGAAAAAAACAATCATTGGAAATATTACGCAGCTGTTCGCCTAAGTTAGTACCTATTTGGCCAAAAAATCGAAGTGGTAGTTAGAAAAATACAATAAATTGAGACTTTTAGGCACCGCTTCGCCTACGCTAGTGAGTCATGGTATTGAGAGAGTTTCTGGGAAGTATTTGGAATAAAATCGAGTTATAGTTTAGAAAATGGCAATAAATTGGGAGCTTTAGGTACTGGTTCACCTACGCTATTGCGACAGGTTATAGAGGTCCTGGTAGGTATTTAACAAAAAAATCACACTATAAATTAGAAAAATGCAATAAATAGAGCATTTTAGGCACCGCTTCATCTACGTCAGTCTAATTATAGATTAGAAAAGACAATCATTGCAAATATTTGGCAGCTTTTCGCCTACGTCAGTGTTTGGCAAAGAATCGGACTATATATAAGTTAGTAAATACAATAAATTGAGAATTTTAGGCACCGCTTCACCTAAGTTAGTGAGTAATGGAATTGAGAGAGTTTCTGGGAAGTATTTGTAAAAAAAATCTAGTTGTAGTTTAGAAAAGGTCAATAACTTTGGAATTTTAGGTTCTGCTTCACATAATATGGTCATTCTGTCAAGATATAGGGAACCTGGTAAGTATTTAATCAAAAAAATCAAACTGTAAATTATAAAAATGCAATAAATTGAGCATTTTAGGCACGGCTTCATCTACATTAGTGCGTCATAATAAAAATAGTGAGGTAAGAAAACGAATTATACATTAGAAAAAGACAATGATTGGAAATAGGAAGCTTTTCACCTACGTCAGTTTTTGGCAAAAAAAATCGTTAGAGAAATACAATAAATTCAGAATTTTAGGCGCCGCTTCATCTAGGTTAGTGAATAATGGTATTGAGAGTTTCTGGGAATTATTTGGGAAAAAAATCGAATTATGGTTTAGAAATAGACAATAAATTGGAAATTTAAGTACTGCTTCACCTAGGCTTGTGTGTCAAGTTATAAAGGTCGTAGTAAGTATTTAACAAAAAAAAAACAAACTATAAATTAGACCAACGCAATAAATTGGGAATTTTAGGCACCGCTTCACCTACGTCAGTGCGTCATAATATAAATAGAATTCCTGGTAAACATTTGTAAAAAACGAATTATAGATTTAAAGAAAAAAACAATCAATTAAGGCAGCTTTTCGCCTACGTCAGCCTGTCATGATATAATTAAATTGCTAGTTTACCGCTTCAATCAAGTCGGTATAACATGGTATTAATGAAACGTTCCTGATAAGGTCTTGACAAAAAAAATATGTTCGTCATCTTTATAAGCACACAGCTAAAGTGAAACTTCTGAAAGAGATTAAGAATTGAGTTTTTGTTTTTTTAACACTTTTTTCCTCAACTTTGGCGCCCGGTTTCGTCACTTTATTTTTTTTTTCAACTTTTTTTTCGCCGAAAACCGCGTTTCTCTAACTTTTTTATTATTACTTTTTTATATCGTTTTATAATACTTTTATTAACTTTCCGAACAAATTTTTCTTTTTTCATTATTACATTTTTTTCTTATTTAGTTTTTTAATACTCTTATTAACTTTCCGAACAATCTTTTGTTTTTTTTATAATTTTTTTCTTATTTCGTTTTATAATAATTTTGTTAACTTCCCGAACATTTTTTACGTTTTTTTTTTAATTTATTATCATTTATTCAAAAATTTTTGTTTATTTTTCATAAAGTATTTTTTTCTCTTCCCTTTTTGTCCTTCGCGACCTCGGCCTAGTAGCTAAACCCCTTTGCCTTTTTTTTGTCGAAAATCGCGTTTCTCTAACTTTTTTTATTTATTTTATTAATTTTTATTTCTTATTTTGTTTTATAATACAATTCCGAACAATTTTTTTTTGCGTTTTCAATTTTTTCAGATTTTTTCGAAAAATTTTGGGGTATCCGGGGGGTGGGGTATAATTCCCAACCCCTATTAATAACCGGCTCCGTTGCAGAGGTATCGGCAAAAAACGGGTTATTCCCCAAACTCCCCTCTTAAACTAGTGCCTCGTTCCCCCCCCCCCCATATGGTCAGTAGCTCCCCATGAGGCGCGCCTACCATAAAAATTTCGACCCCGTAGCTCTTCCCGTTCTCCCGAAAGTATTTTTCTCTTCTCCTTCCTCTTCTGGCCGAGCGGAAAGGGGGGGAGGTATGGGTTGTACGGGGCCACGCAGTGGTACGGGGCCCGGTTTTCGGCCAGGATCCTCATTTTAACCCGGCTATATTGTCAAATATAATAATTCATAAAGCTATTAAGTAATTATCACCCTGTCCCAAGTTTGAACTTGAACTTGGGAATTATTTAATAAACATTAAAAGCAAACTATAAACAACGCGAGCAGTCAACGGGAGCGATTATGAACCTTAAGCATGCAATGATCATGAATTTCTCTAATATAAATACACTGGCAAACCTTCAGTTCGTCAGACTTTTGGTCTCACCTAAACCAGCTCCAGGGTTAGTCACATGACTGCTTTTGGTTCAATCCGCTCTTTGGTTAGTCACATGATTGCTAAAGTATAACCCTTTTCCTGCCCCAAACCTAGTACTTGGTTAGCCACATCGACTGCTAAGACTAGGGGTTTCATTAATCACAGTAGAAAAGTCGAGTCTGTCAAAGTTCTTCGAGTGAAGTTTCTAAGTAGTCTGTCAAGTAGTTCAAAGTGTAGTGTCCAAGTGCTCTTAGATACCTTAACATTAAATAAAACACAACACAACATAAGATAAACTATATTTGCAAAGCAGTGACCAAAAAGACCTATAAACAATTCATAAAACATACCTCAAGTCGAGAAAGCATGCGCACCTTAATAATTGGGTATAGGCTAGTCTCATTAAGTTTCTGACCAGAAAACGCTGTTAAAACTCTATCGTTGGGTCTACACATTGTTAATCTTTTCTCATTTAGTTTATCTAATATACTTTATTGTTTTTTTAAGTGCTTTCTTTATCTTCGCTTCTCACCTTACGTAAAGAATCCCGTACTACCATCGGAGTTATACCCCCGCACGCTGAGTAAGACGTGGCATCGCGATTCAAACGTATGATGACAGACTGGTGGAGGCATTAAGAAAAAATTAAAAGAACTGTCATCACGAATACTCGCGACAATATATCCTGAAAATGTCAACCCTCTAGCTATACTGGAACATGCTCTATAAAAGGGGCGTTTCACTTTGATAACCGTTTCAACTTTGATAAGCGTTTAATTTTTTCTGACTTACCCTCGCTAAAGAAGTTTCACTTCAAAAATCTAACTATAAATTACAAAAATACATTAAATTGATAAGTTTAGACACCGCTTCATCTAAGTCAATGAGTCATGGTATGAAGAGCTCCTGATAAGTAAGTGTTTGAAAAGAAAGTCGAGTTATAACCGATAGTAAATCGGGAATTTTAGGTACCGCTTCATCTAGGTAATTGTGTCAATATATAGAGTTCCTAGTAAGCCTTTTACAAAAAAGTCGAACTAGAAATTATAAAAAGGAAATATATTCAGCAATTTATGTACCGCTTCACTTAGGTCAGTGCATCATAATATAAAATAGCGTTCCTGGTAAGTATTAGACAAAAAAATCGAACTATGGTTTAGAAATAGGCAATAAATGGGGAATTTTATGCACCGCTTCACCTAAATCAGTGCATCATTGTAATCAATAATAGGAGTAAATATCAGGTCAGAATATCCTCCTCTCAGATTTTTAGGCAGCGATTCACTTGGGTTAATGAGTCTTAATCTACAGGATCATATTGATAAATATAAGAAAAAAAATCGGTAAACTGAGAATTTTGGGCAGCGCTTCACTTGGGTTAGTGCGTCATGATATAAAAAGAGTTTGAAGTATTTGACAAAATCGAATTATAGATTAAAAAGATAATAAACAAGGAATTTTATAGATTAGAACAGGACAATAATTGAATATTTTAGGCAGCTTTTCGCCTACGTCAGTGTGTCATGATTTAATTAAATTAGTAATTTAAGACACCGCTTCATCTAAATTAGTGCATCATGGCATAAGAGAGCTTCTGGTAAGTATCTGATAAAAATCGACTTATGAGTTTGAGAAATACAATAAATTGGGAATATCAGGCACCGCTTCACCTACGTCAGTGCGTCATGGCATGCGGAGAGTTCCCGGCAAATATTTGAAGAAAAAAGTCGATTTATGGGTTAGAAAAAGATAATAAACCGGGAATTTTAGACATCGCTTCACCTACGTCGGCATGTGTCATGATAACCAGTCATTAGAAAAACAGTAATAGAAGCAAATATCAGGTGAAATTACGCAGAATACCCCTTTCAGAAAAATGACTGGATGTGCCCCTGGTTTGTCATGCTATAAATACACGTCCTGCAAACATTTCACAAGAATTATATTTGAAAATGAAAAAGGCAATAAGCTTTTAGGCAGCGTTGCACTTGGGCCAGTGTCCATTGATATATAAGACCATCTTGATATATATTTATTAAAAAAATATATTAAAAATATCAAAAAAGGCAATAGGCTAAATGCGTCTCATATAAAGAGACTTTATATAGTGAATAGCCGACAAAACAATGCAGGTGATTTTAAGAAGCGCTTCACCTGCGTCTTCACTTGGTTCAGTCCGTCATGGTATAGAGATTTCATGCTGAATTATTTAACGAAAAAAATATTAATTTATATTAAAATGACAAAATAATAAATAATTTTAGGCAATTCTTCACTTGCGTGCGTCATCAATACATAGGTACTTAAGTGGTAAGTATTATCAATTAATATGTAATTTATTTAGGTCAAAAAATGCAATCAATTGAGAACATGACGCTTCACCTGCTTCAAAGAGAGTTGATGCTTTAAATATCACTAAACCCATAAACTATTTTAATTAATTTAATCTGCATAGCAAAACAAAATAAAGTAAACCTAGTAATTCAATCTCTTGTCAAAAAAAAATCCCACACATACCGTTCCAGCAAACGGGCTCCTCGCTCCAGTACCTTCGGTCAAATACACTTGCGACGCCTCTAAGGCCAATTGGCCCCACACATCTGGACACACGTCCATCTTGACAGTTTAAAAAGCGTTTATTTAGCAACAAATTAGCCGAAAACTCGTTCATTCGCTTTACGTAACATACCAGATATCCTAAATATCGCGTCGCGAAATAACAGAGACGCATTCTAAAAATACCGTAATAAACATTTCGGTAAGTATAGTCGGATTTTGACTTGGGGATATTTTAAGAATGGGGCCCCAGTTTATGTTACGTCAAATGTTGGGATTCTCCTTAGAGCTATATAGGCTATACTGTAAGTGATTGTTGAGTAAAAAAAAATGGCTAAAGACCTGTAGTATATATTTTTTTGCTCTCAAAGGGTTGAATAGAGAAAAAAACGCCGCACATTTTAACATAAAAAAATTAAGCGCTTCATCTGAGCATATAAAAGAGACTTTTTGGCAGATATTTATTAACAAATTAAAGGGTAAAGAAGGGTAAAAGAAGACAGGAAATATATTTGCCAATAAAGGCACTGACGATGACGTAGCGTAACCTAAAATTTCATGTTGTCTTCTTTTGAATTTTTTTATAAAAATTTACCAAAAAGCCTCTCTCATAGGCCCAGGTGGAGAGGTCTGTAAAATTCGCCGCTTATTTTAGAGGAAATGTTTTTTATGTTATGATGTGCGGCGGCGTGCTTGTCTTTTTTCTATTAATTAATTCATTTTTTGCCAAATATTTACCAGGAAATCTTTTGCAATGTTGCACGTGAAGCGCTGCCTATAATTTACTCTTTATTATATTTTTTTTATCAATTAGGTATTTATAAAGAAATATCTTTATATCATGACGCAAGTGAAGCGCTGCCTAGGTTATCATCTTCTTTTTATACCGTCGCTTAATTCAATCTTTTGTCAAATACTTATCTCTCTTTTCTATATTATGAGACACTGACGTAGTTGAAGCGCAGCCTTTATCATCTTTTTTTACTCTAAGGTAAATAGGGTCTTAGTATATCCAAGAAGTTTTTTTAATGTTGCCTAAAATATTTAGCCTTTTTTATACTGTTGATTAATTCGACTTCTTGGCAATATCATAGAGATGCAGACGCAAGTGAAGCACCACCTAAAATTCACAGTCACCTCTTATTTTATCCAATAAATTAATTTGAACTTTCTAAAAAGTATTTGTCAAGAAGTCTCGCTCACGAGCCCAGGTGAAGCGGTATCTAAAATTCCCTGCTTATTTTTCAGGAAGCACCTTAATATTATGACGTGCGGTCACAGATGAAGCGCATCTTAAAATTCCCTGATGAATTAATTAATTATTTAATTCTCTTGCCAAATGGCCATGATACACTGGCGCGGGTGAAGCTCTGTCTAAAATTTGCTGTTTATTACCTTTTATAGGCTTTTTTATTCTACATTAAA
This sequence comes from Pissodes strobi, assembly GCA_016904865.1. NCBI lineage: Eukaryota > Metazoa > Arthropoda > Insecta > Coleoptera > Curculionidae > Pissodes > Pissodes strobi. The sequence goes on from MU188866.1 coordinate 34,874, forward strand.
TAGGTTTTTGTCAAATATTTACCAAAAAGTCTCTTTAGCGCTGCCTAAAATATCCTGTTCATGACTCTCATTTATAAGTTCAAAGTCGAATATAATGATATGTCGATCGAGTATGTTTCTCACCGAGTGAAGCGGTCTCTAGAATTACCCACTTATGATGGTGAAAGTAAAGCTCTTCCTAAAACTCACTGCTTATCTTTTTGTCTCTTAATTAATTAATTTACTTGCCAAATGCTTATTATGAGGTCTTTTTGCATTGCTACATTGTCGCAGGTGAAGCGCAATCTAAAGTTTCCTCTTGTCTTTTTTTAACCTGTAAGATAATTTGATTTTTTTTTAATATATACCGAGTGAATCGGTCTCTAGAATTCCCCACTTATGAAGGTGAAGGTGAAGCTCTTCCTAAAACACATTCCTTGTCTTTTTTTCTCTTATTTAATTAATTAATTTAACCTGCTAAATATTTATTATGAGGCCTTTTTGCATTGATACTCTGTCGCAGGTGAAGTGCAATCTAAAATTTCCTGTTGCCTTTTTTAGTTTATTTAGTTAATTTGAATGTTTTTAAAAATATTTATAGAGTGAAGCGGTCTCTAGAATTCCCCACTTATGAAGGTGAAGGCAAAGCTCTTCCTAAAACTCACTGCTTGTCTTTTTTTCTGTTAATTAATTAATTTGCTTGTCAAATATTTGCCAGGAAGTATTTTTGTGTTGATACACTGTCGCAAGTGAAGCGCTGCCTAAAATTCACAGTTTATTAGGTTTTTTTACTCTAAATTAAATAGGTTTATCAAGATGTCTCTATATCATGGAGCAACTGAAGCGCTGCCTAATGTATCATATTCATAGTTTTTTTTATATTGTAGATTAATTCGATCTTTTGTCAAATACTTACAAAGAAATTTCTTTATATCATGCTCTTATCCTTATCCTTTATTAATATGATTTTTCGACAAATATTTAGCCAGGAGCCCTTTTACATCGTCGCACAACCACAGGGGAAGCGGTTTCTCAAATTCCTATGTCTTGTCTATTTTTCTATAAATATATTTATCAGGGAGCGTATATATATTCTGAAGCACTGCCTGAAATTATCGGTTTTTCTCTCTTATTTACTATAAATTAATAATTTTCTTTAGGCAAATATTTACCAGATTATATTTTCCTTATAAGGCAAATGAAGCGCTCATTTACTTAATATTTACAAAGCATAAACTTTGTCGTTACCTACTGACGCGCGCAAGTGAAGTTGTTTCTTCAGTTCCCTGTTTTGTAATTTTTATATAAATTAATAATTTTTTTGGAAAATATTTACTAGCTTATTTTTACCATATGAAGCAAGCGAAACACTGATTTACTTAATATTTACCAAGAATAAACATTATGGTCACCTACAGACGCGCGCAAGTGAAACGGTTTCTTCATTTCACTGTCTTGTCAATTTTACTATAAACTAGTTAGATTTGTGCATATATAATTAGCAGGAAGCGCACTTATATCTTAATGCAGTGGCAAGTGAAGCGTTGCCTAAAAATCTCTGTGTATTGCCTCATTTTCACTATTAATCAAATTTCTTGGCAAATATTTACCATGGTATGAAGCACGTGAAACATTGCCTAAAAATGTCGTTTTTGCAACCTTTCAATCATCATACAATTAATTCGATTGTTTTTGTCAAATATTTTCTGGGAAGCAAGTGAAGTGCGGATTTACTCAATATTTACCAAGCATAAACTTTGTCGTGACCTACTGACGCGCGCAAGTCAAGCGGTTTCTTCAGTTCGCTGTTCTGCAATTTTTACTATAAATTATCATGGCAAATATTTACCAGTTTATTTTTACCTTATGAAGCAAGTGAAGCACTGATTTACTTAATATTTACCAAGAATAATCTTTGTTGTGTCCTACTGACTCGCGCATGTGAAGCGGTTTCTTCATCCCTGTCTTGTCATTTTTACTATAAATTAATTAGATATTTGTCAAATAGATATAATTACCAGAAAGTGCATTTATTTCTTAATGCAGTGGCGCAAGTGAAGCGCAGCCGAAATATATCTGTGTATTGCCTCTTTTTACTATTAATCAAATTTCTTGGCAACTATTTACCATGTTATGAGGCACTTTAAACGCTGCTTAAAATTGTCATTTTTGCAACATTTAAGATTATACTTAATTAATTCGATTTTTTGTCAAATATTTACTACGAAGCATCTTTATGTAATGAAGCGAAATTGAGGCGTTGCCTAAAATTGTCTTTTTTATTCTAAACTAATTTCATTATTTTGTAAAGTATGAATCAGAGAGTAATAATTGCGTAATGGCAACGTGACGCACGTGAGCCTTGCGTTTTTTTTTTGTTTTAGTTTAAAATTATTTGCTTTTTATTGCGAAATCTTTATGAGGAAGTATCTTTATGTTGTGACGCACTGACCCAGATGAAGCGTTGAATTAAATTATTGTCTTATTTTCCTTCAAATTAATTAGATTTATTTATTGAATAATTACCTGGATATATCTTTGTCATGACACATTGACGCGAGTGAAGCGGTTTCTTAAATTCCTGGTCTTGCCATTTTTACTATAAATTAGTTAGATTTTTGTTTTGTGATATGTAATTAGCAGAAAGCGCATTTATATCTTGACGCACTCGCTAAAATTTTGTTTAGTGTCGCTTTTAATAAAGTGTCTTGTCAAATATTTACTAGCTTAATTTCATGTTATTACACACGTGAAGTTTTGCTTAAAATTATCGTTTTTTTACGACCTTTAAGTCATCGTACACCCAATTAATTTGATTATTTTTGTTAAATATTTATTAGGAAACATCTTTGTGTAATGAAGCGATGTTGAAGCGCTGTCTAAAATTGTCTTTTGTATTCTAAATTAATTTAATTATTTTGTAAAGCATTAATCAAAAAGTTGTTTTACGTAATGGGAAGTGACGCACGTGAACCCTGCCTGAAATTATTCGTCTTACTTTAAAATTATTTGTCTTTTATTGGGAAATGTTTATGGGGAAGTATCTTTATGTCGTGACGCACTTGACGCCGGTGAAGCGTTGAATTAAATCTGCTATTATAGATTTATTTACTTAATATTTACGGGGCAAAATCTTATATCTTCACGCATTGACGCAAGTGAAGCGGTTTCTTAAATTCGCTGCCACGTCCTTTTTACTATAAATTAATTAGATTTTTGTCATAATTATATCTTGATGGATTGATAATTGCATGTTTTTTACTATAAATTACTCAATTTTTTTGACAGCTTATCTCAATCTTATGAAATATGCAAGTGAAGCGCTGCCTAAAATTGACGTGTTTCACGTCCTATAAGATTACATTTATTTACTTAATATTTACTAGGAAGATTCTTAGTCGTGACGCATTGACGTAGGTGAAGCGGTTTTTTCGATTCCCTGTCTTTTCATTTTTACTATAAATTAGTTAGATTTTTGTCACATATAATTAACAGGAGGCGCATTTATATCTTGACGCACTAATGGCAAGTAAAGTGCTGCCTGAAATTGATTGTTTATTGCCTCTTTTTTACTATAAATTACTCAAATATCTTCGCAAATATTGACCAGCTTATCTTTTTGGTATGAGCACGTGAAGCGCTGTTTAAAATTATATTACATTTAAGTCATCATACACTCAATTGATTCGATTTTTTTGTCAAATATTTTCTACGAAGCATATTTATGTAATGAAGCGATGTTGAAGCGCTGTCTAAATATTCTAAACTAATTTAATTATTTTGCATAGCATTAATCGGAAAGTATCTTTACGTAATGGCGAAGTGACGTACATGAATCCTGCCTCGTTTTACTTTAAAATTATTTGTTTTTTTTTGCGATACATTCATGAGGAAGTATATTTATGTCGTGACGCCGGTGAAGAGTTGAAATAAATCTCCTATTTATTGTCTTATTATAGATTTATTTATTTAATATTAATCTTTATGGTGGCACATTGACGCAAGTGAAGCGGTTTCTTAAATTCATATAATTTCCAGGAAGCATATTTATATATTGACGCACTTTTCCGATAATTGCCTGTTTTTTGCTATAAATGAATCAATTTTTTGGCTTATCTCTAATGTTTGAAGCAAGTGAAGCGCTACTTAAAATTGTCGTTTTTTACGATCTATAAAATTAGATTTATTTGTTTAATATTTACCAGGAAGAATCTTTCTCATGACGCATTGACGCAGGTGAAGCAGTTTCTTCAATTCCCTGCCTTGTCATTTTTACTAAAAATTAGTTAGATTTTTCTCATATATAATTAACAAGAAGCGCATTTTTATCTTGACGCTCTTGTGGCACCTATAAAATTAGATTTATTTGCTTAATATATACCAGGAAGAATCTTTGTCATGGCACACTGACGCAGATGAAGCGGT
>MU188866.1:39287-57677 GCA_016904865.1 Pissodes strobi
AATCTTTGTCATGGCACACTGACGCAGATGAAGCGGTTTCTTCAATTCTCTCTGTCTTGCCATTTTTACTATATATTAGTTAGATTTTTGTGATATATATAACTAAACAAGAGGCGCATTTATATCTTGACGAACTGTCGCAAGTGAAGCGCTGCCTGAAATTGTCGGATAATTTCCTCTTTTTTACTATAAATTAATCAATTTTTTGGCATATTATCTCTAATGTTTGAAGCAAGTGAAGCGCTGCTTAAAATTGTTGTTTTCTACGACCTATAAAATAGATTTATTTGCTTAATATTTACCAGGAAGAATCTTTGTCATAACACACTGACGTAGGTGAAGCGGTTTCTTCAATTCCCTTCTTTGTTATTTTTACTATAAATTAGTTAGATTTTCGTCATATATAATTAACAAAAGGCGTATTTATATCTTGACGCACTACTGGCAAGTGTGGCGCGGATATTGCCACCTTTTTACTATAAATGAATCATTTTTTGGCAGTTTTCCCTAGTGTATGAAGCGAGTGAATGCTGCTTAAATTTGTCGTTTTACCACCTATAAAATTATTCACTTAATATTTACCAGGAAGAATCATTGTCATGACGCACGGACGCAATTGAAGCGGTTTCTTTAATTCCCTGTCTTGTCATTTTTACTATAGTTAGCTATAGATTTATGTTACATATAATTTCCAGGAAGCTCATTTATATCTTGACGCACTGGCAAATGAAGCGCTGCCTGAAATTCTCTGTTTATTGCCTCTTATTTAGTTATTCAAATTTCTTCGCAAATATTGACTAGCTTATCTTCATGTTATGAAACACGTGAAGCGCTGCCTCAAAATTATCGTTTTTGCGACATTTCAGTCATCATACACTCAATTAAATCGATTTTTTTTGCTAAATATTGTCTATGAAGCATCTTTATGTAATTAAGCGATGTTGAAGCGCTGTTTAAAATTTAACTACTAATTAATTTAATTATTAGTATCTTTACGTAATGGTGAAGCGACACAGGTGAACCCTGCCTAAAATGATTTGTTTTTTATTGCCGAATCTTTATGACGAAGTATCTTTACGTCGCCGTCGTGACGCACTGACGCAGGTGAAGCGTTGAATTAAATGTTCTAATTATTATCTTGTTTTGCTCAAAATTAATTAATTTATTTTCTTAATATTTACCAGGAAGAATCTTTTTCATGGCACATTGATCCAGGTGAAGCGGTTTCTCATTCAAATTCAAAATTACCTGATAAGATTTTTACTATAAATAAGTTAGATTTTTGCCATATAAAATTATCAGGAAGTTCATTCATATCTTGACGCACTGGCAAGTGAAGCGCTGCCTGGTATTCTTTGCTTATTGTCCCCTTTTTATTACACATTAATCAAATTTCTTGGCAAATATTTCCCTCCATGGTATGAGGCAAGTGAAACACTGCATAAAATTGCTTTTTTTACGACCTTTAAGTTATGATACATTCAATTTAATCCGTATTTTTTGTCAAATATTTACTACGAAACATTGTTAAAGCGCTGCCTAAAATTGTCCATTTTGTTCTAAACTAATTTAATTATCTTGCAAAGTATTTATCAGAAAGCATCTTTATGTAATTGGGAAGTGACCTAGGTGAAGCGTTGCCTAAAATGTTGATTTGGTCTAAATTAATTTGATTATTTGGCTTCACACAAAACTAAGAATATATCGATATGGCATGTTCGTTCTTACCTTGTATGCATGATTATACGCGGATCAATAACATTTATTTCAGTGTAGTAGAAATGAGGCGCGGTTTTATGGGCACGAATTACTCGCTGCCCATTTCTCATAGTACACATACAAAGTTATAATCTATTTACATTTTTAATTACACTTAAAAGCATGGAAAAGATGTTTTTTATATATAGAACCGCCTAGTTATTATTTATATATAGAGCTTTAAATTCTACCTCTGTCTTATTTTATATTTTACATTGGAGAGGGTATTCGAGTACTTACACTTGCGATTTTTTTGGATCTTCTAAAGCTCGTATTCAAGTCGTCTCGAACGATGGCCGTCGTGAGATCCAGCTGGCCCCAGGAATCCATTGCGAGAACTCAAAGCACAAAAATAGTAAAAGTTCAAGAAACTGGCATCATCATCATCATCATTGCACGGTTCGCACGTTGAACATTTCAAAAAGCCCACCGTTGTCTGTTACAATAAACTTTTAAATGGTCAAAAATAGAGACGCATAGTCCAGACATGTATGAATCCTGCCTAAAATATGTAGATTGGCAACGGTCGTGATCTTTGTAAGTCTAATTAAAACGTGGCTGACGGTGCGGAACTAATTTCGCTGTAACCAGCCGTTGCTCTACATCAATTGACACTTTCGAACGAAAAATTGAGGATGTTACACTGCTCTCGAACCGAACTGGGTTGCAAAGAATATGATTAATTACTAATAATTTTGGGATGATAACATTGACTCATTTGCTGGCTGTTCTCTATAATATATACAAACCACTTGTTAAGTGTCTCCAACACAACGATTGACTAGTGTATGAAAACAAGTTGAGGTAAATATGTACAAAAATTGAAGCAATAATTGGATCCAATATACCTTCCTGAATGGTTATGGAACTCCAAGCGGGCTCTCCCTAAAGGATGGGGTTACACTAAACTGATCTGGAAATAATTGAGCTCGCTGATCTTTTTAAAAGTATCAAAGGCCTTGTGAAAATCAATGATCACAACAACCAATAAAGGTTTATTTGATTCTAGATATTTTTCCCATGTGTGATGTCTCAAACCAGCTTTGATGCTATTATTGCTAACATAATCGAGGCCTGATATTTCTATATTGACGGTTGAATCTTTTAAGTTCCCTGATATGACTACCGCTGACTATCAATAAATCTATTAGTGAGTTGAACGAACGGTTTAGTCTGCACATGATGATAAACAAGGCGTTAAGGTGCTTCTTGAAATCTTGTATATAATGTCGACTGACCTTCTTTCTTGACAGAATGGTGGAGGCGAAATTTAATAGTTTGTTTTCCGTTAATTACTTTTTTATTTGAAATACTTTAAAACAAAAATGGAATTAAGTATTTTTAATATAGATTAACCAAAAGTAATGTAAGCTTGCCAAATATATCCATATGTAAGAAAATAAATGAATTTTGTTACAAAAAACAGTGAAGTAATTGTTCATTTTCGCATTTCAACATGACCTGCGGTTCCGGAGTCCTAGTTTCTTGGCAGAACGTCCGAACCACCTTTTTCTCGAGATACAGTAATATTTAGGGTAAACTTACCGAATTCGATCAATTATCCACCGCAAAAGTAATTAGGTACCCGGCAGGTCGGAACGCTGGGCCTTCTTGTAGGAAGCTGTAAAGTGAGCGCGCAATTTGCCCGCTGCTCAATTAACCGGAGAAAGGTTCATCGGGCGCCACCGAGTTCGTTACGGACCAAACCGCGTTATTCGTGGAACCTGCTGCAAGACCTCCGCTCCCCAAGGTAAACCTTGATGAAATAGGCACCACTTAAGTGCCTAAGAGCAGTAAAGAGAAATAGGGGGAAATTAATAAAAAAGGTAAAGAACCTGAGGTTGGTCTACCGCGCGGGATCATGATCACGTAAACCGCAGAGATAAGATGGGCGCAAGATATTTGAAACTAAAAATATTATACACTTAGCCATCACGGAAGTTTCATCGTCAGGTGAACACGGACGGCTTGTTCCGGAACCAAAGTGGGTGGACGAACCTCCGACGTCCAACACGTCTAGCTGATCCAATGGACTGTCCGATTACACCAGGTAAGTGGTCTACAAAGTTCCGCTAAGCCAAAACTACAGCAGTTCAGCCAGGTGGGTGGACCATCAAGTTCCCGCTTGGTGGAAATTTGGTAGTCCCGCCTGGTGGAAGGACCCTAGGAATGGAAACATTCCCTAGTAACGAGTCACAATGATATGTGAATCGATTGCTATTATATACCATCCTTTCAAAAAAAAAATAATTCAGTGTAGTTTCAAATTTCAGATTTAAGAGACAGGGTATTTTCCCATTTTTATTTTAAATCAAATTTCAAAAATTAACCAACAGTTAAAAATACAAATAATAAATGAGAAAAGATCACCACCGTAATAATATATTAAAGCAATCGAAATATTGCAACTATAATTTAATATTAGTTATGCAAAAAGAAGCAAAAAAGGTTCAGTTCGCCCAAGGGAAGCCGACACCATCAGTTAAAAATAATATTACAGCCTTTTAGTAGGAGGAAATAAGCAGTCAAAGAATTTGGACCGAGTTTGGCACAGCAAAATAAACGTACATAGTCGTTGAACGCAGTAAATAACAGCAATAGCACAAATTAAAGGATAAATGAATGTAATTTAGACAAAAAAACTGTAGCAATAATTACCTCGCTTTAACGGAGGGTAGTTAGAGAGTCGACGGTCTCGATCGTATACGACGAACTCGGAAAGCCTCTAGAAATAAGGAAAAAAAAAGACCATTAGTGTCATGGCGTTCGCGTGCTTAACAAGCAGTAGAAAAAAATATAATTCTAGAGAAAATGCTTACCCAGTGCAGTAGTTAAATCCCGATAAATCGGTAGTGTCAAAACACCAATAGAAACCAACAATATATCCCCAAAGAAGGGTAGTATAAAATTACAATACAATGTTGAATCACTATCTGTCTGTCTGTTTTGCTGTCTGTCTGTCTGTCTGTCTATCTGTCTGTCTATATGTCAGTCTGTCTGTTTGTCTGTCTGCTTTGCTACCTATACAGTTAAGAGTTTTCCGCAGGAGACTGTTGTAATGAATAAAGCAAGGCAATTTTATTTGCAGGTTAAGGTTGGCTTTATATGCATTTGGTAACTTTCCCCAAATATTTAATTGTTCATAAGGTTGCACATTGTTTATTAAGCATTGCAATGGCAGGAACTTCAACTCTTCGCTTGTAAAATCGGACAGCAACTTTTCCCGAAAAGGACATGATTCTCTTTTATGTCTATGCACACTTCTACTTTCAGTAATAGTTATTTTCCTAACAAGTGCGGAAAGTGGTACTTTTCCGCACGCGACTGCAGTTGGCCGAACGACGCGTAGCGGAGTTCGGCGAGTAGTCGAGTGTGGGAAAAACACTTTCCGCAAGAGTTGGGAACAAAATTTTTTCTACGAGCGTTTAAAAAACTACCAAATATATTAAGTAAGTTTATTAAAATGTTAACTTTTCAACAATTTTATTATCAAATACAAAACTAATAATTAAGTATATCTATTGCTTATTATTCAGAATCTTTATATTGAATGTACAAAAGCTGGTGGCATTGTGCAAATTAATGGCTGATGATAACAGATTTCTTGCGGTGGTGGAAGCCGCTGGTAATTCTACCCCTTCATTCTCTATAGTAACGGTCATCGGTAAACGTGACCACAAAGTATTCGGTTTGGAGGTTTTGGATAGACTAATAAAATAAGCTAAAAACACTTCTTCTTTTAAGCTATTTACATTTTTTTCTTGACACCAACTCGTAAAAATTTTGTATTCTTTTTTGTACCTGTTTGCTGATTTTTCCGGTAGCAGATCAAGATTCTTGACGGTGTCGAGAATAGATGGGGGTAGTTCTTCGTCAGATGATGCCATTTTTAATCACTGAATTGTAAAAAAAATCGTGGGTAGACGCGTTGAAATATTGAAGTCTATTACGTGCTTTTTGACAATGATTGCTTTATTTGAGATGGTTGCTATGTGTTTAAAATGATAACACCTTTATTAATATGAACCTATCAATGTCGCATAACAGGTATTTAAAAGCATAACTAATAATAATATAAGTCCAGTGCGGAAAAGTAGTGCGGAAAAGTGGCACTTTCTAAACTAAATTGAGTGCGGAAAAGTGAACTTTTCCGCACGCAAGTAGAAAAAACTCTTATTACAATCACTGCATTCAAACATATTTAGTAGTTACTCTGACTGGAGACAAATTAATACTGACATATTGAATGGTCGAAAATTGTACCGTTCGTATTTAAAAAGATGAGAAGTGGTGGAAGGAATTTACAAATTGAAATTAGGTGGGAGGACTAGAGATATGAAGTTAGGTAGGGGGATAATGGTTTGAAAATAGGTAGGGGGACTTGTAATGTGAGGACAGCCATCAGACCAGAAAAAGTGATCATTTTAGTGATCTTTTTTTTGAGTTAGAACCAGCGCTTCACATCTACTAGATTGTTCCTAGTCTGGTACAGATCAAATTCATGCCATATTGATAAAAGAATTCAAGTATGATCTAAATAATGAACAAAAAGCACTAAAATAAACTTTAATGAAAAATCACACTAAACAAATTTGACAAATAAATGGTGTCTGAGTGACCCTCCAATATTATTAGCAAATAAAAAGCATAACCCTTCCTGAATTTTAATAATTCAAGAGAAAAGTTCAAGTACGATTAATATACTTAAATAAAACCTTAGACTATATAGCAGAAATAAAACCATCGTACTAGACGAATTTGGCACATAAATGGTCCGAACGATTTTCCAATATTAATATCAAAAAGATAGCGTACCTCTACCTTTATTTTAGTAAATCGAGAATAAAGTTCAATACGGTAGACAACAATGAACGAAAATATGCGAAAATATGTAATCTGGATTAAATAACGCGATATGATGGCTTCCCTTCGCAACGGAAACTAATAATAAACAAAACTGCATAACCTAACCATTAACAACCGAATTTCCCGGTTTAGTGTCTAATTAATAGTTGAAATCAGCTACCCACAGGAATCACTAGAAGGCAATTGCAAGATTAATTATTAAAATAAAAAAAAAAAAAGAATAATTGCCCATTGCATCAATTCTAACTTCGATAATAAAATAAATTCCATAAAATTTGCGGTTTTTTGGCATTAGTAACAATCTATAGCTGTAAATTGATTAAGCAGCATAATAATCCACAGTTAAATTGGGCGCGGCCCTCGCGGCTAGACCCCTACGGAAAGGTCAAATAAATTAAATTACTAAATTATCGAAAATCTACATCACATTTCGTCGAAAATAAAATAAAATTATTAATTTGGCTAATCGCAAAACCCCGGGAATAAATATTAATGAATATTTCATACAGATCCAAAAGCTTCAATTAACCTAATTAACTTGATATCATGCCGATCAATTAAGCTAATAAATCGAGACCGAAATGAAAAGTAACGATTAACTAAATCAAGCGCGAAGCTCAGCGAGTAAATACAAATGATTAAGCCATCCGAATACAAAACCCATAAGCCTTAATTACTCCATAATCAAATTGACGTCGATCAATCAAGCTATTGAATCGAGTCCGATATGAATAAAAACGGTTATTTTTAATGATTATTAAATAACCTTAATTAATCTCTAATTGGGATGACTTCACGCCGATCAATTAAGCTTATCAAATCGGGTCCGAAATAAATGAAGCGAAATAATACAACCTCTTCCAACGAGTTATTCCTGCATCTACGGCACTAAAACTAACAAGCACGAATCAAGATGGTCGATGCGGAAATTTCTATGTTGTTGGTCGACAAAATCGAGCTAAGGTATCTGGGATTAAACCAGATTTTTAAATGAATCGACCGAACAACCGAAAAGCTTGGCTAGCAAAAGAACCGTATCAGGCGTAGGGGTCGTCACGCGTTAGAAAAATGAGAACGACTCGTAGAATTCTCTCATCATGCAACCAACAAAACATGAAACGACATAGGGTATGACGAAAGCGCCATATAGATATGAGGTTGTATTAAATCGCGGATCTAAATATCGAACTAAAACGTAATCCCGAAATAATACCAGGGGCGTACTAGAAATTCACTTCTAGTTAGCGACCAAAACTGCATGTCACAATATTTTAAAGCAGAAATGGAAAGTGCCTTTAATATAAATAGACTATCCAAAAAAACATAAGTTTGCCGAATATATCCATATATAAGAAAATGAATGAATTATATTACAAAAAATAGCGCATTAATTATCTTCATTTTCGCATTTCAACATGATCTGCGGATGCGGTCTTAGTCACAAAATTCACATGGGTTAGTGTATTTATGCTCGAATATTGGCGATATTTCAACACTATCAAAGATTTTATAAAATACAACGAAAATAAGAACTGAGGACCTATTTGAGATATTTGACTATATATATGTTGTTCGAAATATATCTGAAGGAGGACTTGGATATGGACACTAAACTTGAGACATACTCATGTTCTGAGCCATCGTACTATCAGGGTATTTAATATAGAAGTTCATCTGTATTTTCCTACGACAGAAACAGGCGCGATACAACAAATGTAAATATATTAAGAAAAATAATTTAGTTTAAAAGCGTTTTCACCATTCTGTCAGAAATGCGTCACTAAATATTCACCATTTTCAGAATTTAAAGCATAAATTATGAACGATGGCAGGTTTAGCAAACTACTTATATCATGTTTGATTAATAATCTCAATAAAACCTCTAAACAGTTTTACCTTCATTAGAATACACTTAGTTTAAAATTGCTTGCATTAGATCGTGCTTTGCTTTTAAGATCCTTTACATAAATAGTGCACTATGTAAAAATCGACCCTTCCTATTGGTCGATCCATCTTGTATTACGATATGTCTGGGTGATGCAGTCGGTTTCTGTCAAGAGCTCTCGTGGTGTAGAGGTTTATACAGACGGATCTCACCTGGACGGCCTGGGTTCGAAGCCCGTTGCTTTTTATTTATTTATTTTTAAGATTATATTTCTAAACAGTTTTTTCATAATTTTGGGTATGTCTTGGGTTAATTTGGGTTAGCACCTGGGTAGTTTCCTTTTCTTGCGCCCCCGTAGCGAGCGAAGCGAGCGGAAGGCTATGCGGATCGACCAATAGGAAAGGCCGATTTTTATATAGTGCACTATTTGTGTAAAGGATCTTATAATGCTCGTGCTTTACTGACGTAGGACGCACCATCTAACAATGACCAATGAAACTACGCAACTGCACAATTTATATGAAATAAAAGACTTGCGTTTTAAGATCTTTTACAGGCGTCGCCGACTATATGAAAATCGGCCTCTCCTATTGGTCGTTCCGCATGGCCCTCTGCTCGCTACGGGGGCTCAAGAAAAGGAAACTAACCAGGTGCTAACCCAATCTAACCCAAGACATAACCAAAATCAAGAAAAAAAGTATTTAGAAACATAATCTTTAAAAAATAAAACAACGGGGTTCGAACCCGTGCCTTCCAGGTGGGACCCAACTATCTAAACCTCTACAACACGAGAGCTCGTGCGACAAATCGATTGCATCACCAAGACATATTACATATACGAGATGGATCGACCAATAATAGGAGAGGCCGATTTTGATATAGTCGGCTACGCCTGTAGAGGATCTTTACATGCTAGAGAGTCAAGAGGCTTCTTGTTTTAGGTTACATTTTTCTTTTTTCCAAATTTATCCTGCAAAACATTATATAGATCGGCGGATAGAGGACGCTACAAGTAACAAAATTGTGTTTTAAATCACTGTTTAAAATTGTACAGTGACTATAAAAGATCAACTATAAAGCCACTTCCGTTTGGTTCTCGGTCGGGACAACATCGCGTTTGAGTAGCGGCTTTTTCGTCGGCCATTTTGGGGTAACGCGTGGCAATCGTTCAGGGACCGATTTGTCCCCCCGAGAAAGGAGCAGACGTCATAGCCAGCGTCGTCTGTGCCACTTCATCGTATAAGTGTTTGTCTTTAGCCAGAAGAAATACCCAGTGAAGGGTTTCTATCTGTGTCGTGTGAAAAGTCGGTGCTCATGACAAGAACCAGAGCCCGACAACGTCGCGGCCGCCCCGAATACAAAGCCTTTCAAACTCGAATAATGTGTAACGGATGTAGAAGGGTAGCTCTACCTCTCTCTAAGCGCCGCACGAAGGGGACACTGGAAAATTGCCTCATAGCAGCGCCAAACGGCTCCCTTCTCGAAGGGAGTCATACTTCAAGTTCAAGATAAAGCCACTGTATAAAATTGCCAAATCATCCGAATAGTAAAAAGAAACTCTCAACCTTAATTAATCTCTAATTGGGATGACGTCACGCCGATCAATTAGGCTTATCAAATCGGATCCGAAATAAATGAAAAGCGAAATAATACAACCTCGTCCAATGAGTTATTTCTGCATCTACGGCACTAAAACTAACGGGCACGAATCAAAATGGTCGATGCGGAAATTTCTACGTTGCTGGTCGACAAAATCCAGCTAAGGTATCTGGGATTAAATCAGATTTTTAAATGAATCGACCGAACAACCGAAAAGCTTGGCTCGAAGGGAGTCATACTTCAAGTTCAAGATAAAGCCACTGTATAAAATTGCCAAATCATTAGCTTTTTAAGATCCTTTAGACAAGTAGAGCACTATGTAAAAATCGCCCTCTCCTATTAGTCGATCCATCTCGTATTACAATATGTCTTCGTGATGCAATCATTTTGCCGCAAGAGCTCTCGTGGTCGAGAGGTTTAGACGGTTCGGTCTCACCTGTACCGGGTTCAAACCCCATTGCTTTTTTGTATTATTATTTTTTAAGATTATGTTTCTAAACAGTTTTTTTTTATTTTGGGTATATCTTGTATTAATTTGGGTTAGCACCTGGTTAGTTTTCTTTTCTTGAGCCCCCGTAGCGAGCGAAGCGAGCGGAGGTCCATGCGGATCGATCAATAAAAGAGGCCGATTTTTACATAGTGCTCTACTTGTGTAAAGGATTTTAAAACGCTAAGTATTAAATAGCTTCAGGATCACGCTTAAGAAAACCTTGGTCGAATGCGGTTATACAACACGTGGGACAATAAATAGTCTGCGTATCATATCACAACGTCCATAATTTTAATAATTTCGCCTTCGCCATACGGTCAGGAATTGAGTCTTCGCTCTTTTTAATTTTAAGACTTTCAGAGCTTATTATTTTGAATATCAATAATATTATTTAATTCCTTAAAAAATACACTTTCTGCAATTCCGTCGATCACAAAAAAATATGTTTTTACAATAACAAAAATATATATTTAATTTAATTTCAAAATCAAACTAAGCAATAGAAAAGTAGTAAATATAATAAAAATTATACATGTGAGACGATTTAGCATTTTGTCACTCCTTTTAATAGAAAATGAACTTACTGAATCACTCTCCTGAAATGTGCCTAGAGAGCCAAGATTGGAAAAGCTATAATTGTAATTGTAGTATTTATAGGATAAGTAATTCATTTTGATTTTGTATTGTTGTTAAGCACTGTTTTTATAAAAAAAAAATGGAGGGATTTTCCTATTTGGCTCTTTGAAACTCTTGTTGTGTGACAAAACAAAAAATATTTTCCACTCAAGATCACAGATGCACAGGGTCGACGAAAGAGAATCTACCACCCTAGGCAAACCTGTTATATACCGCCTTTTTAATTCTTGTCAATATATGGCGATTTTTAGCGCCCGAAGCGGCGCGCAGTTTGCCTATTAAAGGAACTGCCAGCCATGCAGGTACGGCTTTAATATGTTTTTTTCTAGTACGACCGTATAGGGTACATTAAGTTCCGAGCATCTAAATCTTCACATCAGCCTAACAAAAGCACCATGATGTAATAACTATTCTCATTTCAGTTTCAAATTCAAGGAAACTATTTGCCTGATTCTTGACGGAATGGTGGAGGCCGCATACAATTATTATATTTGGGTAAATTTTAGAAATAGTAATTTATCTAATTTTCTATTTGCCTTAATTTTGTTATATTTTTATTTCAAACCTTGAAACCTTCTGATAAATACTTGTAATTGTTGTAGATAGTTTGGGTGAGTTTGGGTTATTCAAAGGCAGAATAAACATATCGAAAATACCTATAACAGATATGAACAAAATACAAAATTGCATTTTATTACTAAAAACATTAAGAAACACGTCGAATATTTAAAAATAATTTAAATTCGATAAGTAGGACACATTAATAAAGTAATTTAATTGCCGCGCTTTAGCAGGATCTAATGTAGGATGCTGATTTCTGGAAGTGTTACCTATAAATGGATTATTCTAAGCATTATCGCGGTAATTGTGATTCCTAAATTAAGGAGGCATTATTATTCATTATCTTCTTATTACACTGACGAAAAATAGAGGAAGTAAACTACAAAACAGTCACACGCGGTTTCAGAACTTGCGGTTTCACGGGCTCGGTATACACCAGACGGTATCCCGTTTACTTACATATTATTCTTTGTTTAAAGTCGACGAAGATTAGCATATATTATACTTATTTTGGTATAGCTAATAATAAGTTTCATTGTTCTAAATATTGAGACGCATTTATTTTCTGCCCGTGAGTGAGCATGAGCAGGAATTTTTAAACGAAATCTGCTGCCGGGTCAGTAAGCTAACGCGCAAAACGGGAAGAAGACCATTAATTCGGAGAAAGCGCTTACCGCCAACGGTTGCTGCTTCATGCATTTAAAACATAATATGGTATAAAAAAATACTATAGTGTTTACAAATTTGTGCACTCTGGGGCCTAAAGTAGCGGTTTTAATTCCTAATTTCTGGGACTAAAGTGACACTTTTAATCCCTAGGGATTAAAGGTAAAATTATTGAATTATGAAGCAAAACTATGTATTTATTAATTTAGTACAGTGCCTATATTCCAGAAAAATCTTTCAAGTAAAGCACTGATAGATGGTATGATAGGTAGAGGGGTCGCTCGGCAAGACTTGCCCTTCAACACGTCGATCACAATTGATCTTTTGAGTATACCCTTCTGTTTTACACGAAAATTCCTATCTCCTTCGAGAATCTCAGAATATTTCGAGGGTTGAGCTTTTGTAGAACCTCCGGTGCCACAAGGGCATTTTCAAGATGCCTCAACCTTTGGCGAGTCAGTGCCTTACATTCGCAGAGTAAGTGCTCTGACGTTTCAGCCATAGTTTGGCAAAATCTGCATTGTTCGTCAGTGGTTTTCCCCATTTTCTTGCGATGGTCCCTTCAAGGGCCATATCCAGTGAGAAGGTCTACGACCAGTTTTATCTTATTTTTTTTGTAGCTTGAGAAGTTTTTTTGTGTACTTAGGCGGATGAGAGATGAGTCTCTTGGCCGGTCTGTGCCCAGATGCTTCGGCCCAAATGTGTATCTTTCCGCCTTTTTCACAATTGCTAAGTTCATTTATCACGTGTCCTCTAGTGATGCCACAGAATGGTTCAGGCTCGCAAAAGGCAGTCTGTGCACCATTCCGTGCGAGCTGGTCGGCGGCTTCGTTGCTTTCCACACTCTCGTGTCCTGGTACCCACATTAAAGTGAGTCTGTTTCTGTTTGCCAGTTGACCTGTAGCCATCTGTCAACCCCACACTAGCCGGAAATTGATTCTGCTACATGCTAGCGCTTTTAAGTCTGCTTGACTATCTGATATAGGATATTGATATTTGCACCTCTTAAGCCTTTTTTTCACATTTAGAGATGGCTATATTGATAGCATTTAGTTCTGCTTGAAATATTGTGGGACGGTTTCCTAAAGGGGCAGATATTCGACACCTAGTTCCGTAAGCTCCGGATCCCACTCCTTCTTTCATCTTTGATCCATCTGTTTACCAGACAAGTGATCCCTGTCTAGTTGTTTTAGTCTTTCCACTGTAATATTGCAGTCTTTAATTACCACTTCAAAGGAGCGATCAAAATGGAGTTTTGTTTCCATGGTATCGGTCGGTTTGGTCATCGCCTCTATCTAGATGTCCTTCAGAATTTTAAGGTAACCAATCAGATTTCCTGACTTCATTTTTTGTGTCTGAGTGACTCTATATGCACTGGTCCAGGCCTACTTTTCTATACATATGTGCAGCGGAGGGAGGTCAAGTAGAGTTTTCAGAGCTGCTGTGGGGTACGTTTTCATAGCCCATGTTATACCCAGACAGGCGATCCTTTGTACTCTTGTTAGCTTTCGCTGTGTTGTTTTTTCCTTTGTTTTTACCAACCACACCAAGCAGGCGTAGGTTCTAATAGGCTTAACAACGGTATTATAGGACCATCAGAAGATAATGGAGGGATTTAGTCCCCATGTTTTACCAAAGAATCGTCGACAGGCCCAAAGCGCTGCCGTGGCATTTTTGATAGCTCTTTCCAGGTGTGGGTTCCAGGTTAGTTTCTGGTCAAGAACGATGCCAAGAAACTTAACCTCTTTTAAAAGCTCTACCGCTGTCCCTTCCAACGTGGGTGCTTTAAGGTTCAGTTTTTGTTAATGGGGTCACTACGGTTTTGCCTGGGTTGACATTTGATTGTGTACACCATATGTTGACAAAGTTGACTGCACTTTGCATACTTTCTGACAGAACGTTGTCATGCTTGCCTCTTATTGTTATAATTAGGTCATCCGCGGAACCTTCGACTTCAAAGCCTGCTTCAGTCAGTCTTACCATCAGAGACCAAAGCATTGGTAATAGGTCTTCTCCTTGAGGGCATTCCTTTATTACTTTGACTGTGACGGTTCTTTCTCCAATGGCTGCGGTGACTTCACGGCTGGTTAGCATGGATTTTATCCATTTTGTAGTGGTTGTTTCCACTCCTCTGCGGGTTGTGGCGTGCTGAATGGATTCTTGTGAGGTGTTCACACAGCGCCACTTCTTTTTCTACAGTGCCTTCTCTATATCAGGGACGAGATTTTGAAGAGCATTGGAGGTAGATTTCGACGGATGGTATGCGAATTCCTTTCCAATGCTCCATGCAGTGGATCATTAGAAAGTAACTTGCTCCTGACGTGCCTATCGATATTTTCCATCGTTTTCTTTTTCTAGACGAATGGACGGTGCTAATTCATCTATCCCTTCACAAAAGGACCCAAAAGTTCTTCTTTTTGTTATACTCGAATAGAGTTTTATGATAGTTATCCCAATTTCCCCGTTTTTTTGCTTCATTGAAGGCTTTCCTTGACTCAATTTTTAGCCTGTTTAGTGTCTTGTTCCACCATGGTACATCTCTTTGGGTTGCCACTTGTTTCACAGGGCAGTTTTTTTATAAGAGGCTATTATAGCACTTCCTAGGTTTATCGAGGCTACATCAAGTTCCTCAGTAGTTAAAGCGGATAGCGGTTCGTCCTCAGGCTCCGACTTTAGATGCTCTTTGTAGGCAATCCAATCGGTAAGTTCCTGATGCGTTATTATTCATATTCTACTCAAAGGGTACCTCAAGTCATACAAAGTGATTGCTACAACATCTACGGGAAGACGACTGATTGATTACAAGACTATTGAGAATTTAATAGGATGTGTAATATGTGTCGGCATTGAGACTTTAACCTGGTCTTTTTAGCCAAGCTATCCCAATAATTAGTTGAATAAAATAATAGACCTCTTTGGTTAATTTTGTATTAGTTTTTTCAGGTTTTTGCTAGCCGAGCGAGCGAAGGGTAATGCATGACGTGAAATATATGACGAATACATATATACAACCGAATAGCATATTACATTCCTAAATAAGTGTGAATTTTCATTCATTCACCTGACTAAAGGAAAGAGATGCATGATACAAATAAAAGCGATATGATACCGCGCAGAAATGGGCGGGAACAATTTTGGCGCTTGACGTCAGATGGTGACGAAAACCGCCATTACAATTCTATTTAACGTTGAAGTGCCATAACCATCATTAGCATCATCAGGAGATGATTAAAACTGAGTTTTAATCATCTCCTGATGATGCTAACATGGTTAGCGAAACGCGCGTCGAGTGCAAAAATTCTGTCTCGGTATTGTGGGTAAAACTCTGTTTTAGTCATTTCCAAGTTTTTTTTAACTGTGTCCGTCGTAACAATAACAATAGGACTTTGCCAACAAAACTAAACTTAGTCGCGTCCAACTTCGACATTAACCTATCTTGATTTATTTTCATATCCTCGTACATCATTTGGAACTTGTTTAGTGGACAAAAATAGACATCGGACCAACCTGAGTTGAGATAGTGTAGGTGGTTTTCAGGCGGTGCTGGAAGAAGATATTGGGTATAGTCTTGGGTAAGTTCTGACGGATAAGAAGCGGTGGCCATACATGAGAGTATTTTATTCGATTTTAATATTCTTATCTCTTAATTTTTAATTTGATAACAAATTGTCGTCCAGCGCCATCTGCTGAGATTGAGAATAATATTCTATATTAGATAACAATTTCATGTCCAACTTTGGAACAGAATTTAGATTATATCAAAGAGCCTTTAAATCATGTTCTTTCACTCCTTTTCCCGTATACCAGCATTACAAATTTGAACGCACGCCTAAAAATTCAACACTGAGTGACGCGGTGCGCGGACCGGACGCATTTTGAACAGCTAGACATCATATTTTGTTCACTTGTATCATGACAGAGACGAATATATTCATTGTGCGTTATTTTAATCAATACATTTTGTTACCTTTCTAGAACATAAAACGAAACTATGGCAAACGTCTTAAAAATATATTTGGCAACAGTGTGACTTCTGAAAAATCACCACGTTTTAGCTATTATGACAAATGATAGTAACACAGAGGATATTTACAAACTATAATTGTATTTTATTTAATGGAACTAGCAATCGTTTTGAGTTAGAGCCGGAGCAAAACAGAGCATTTAGCGTAAATAGATCCTAGTTAATATTTCCACTTGTGAATAGATTTTCAGGTGTATATTGCGTATATTTCTAATGCTTTTGTGAAGTGGTGTTGCAAATTTGTGTCAACAGGAGCATTTTTTCGACTAAATGTGATGTAATCATTTTTTTTTCGCATCTACAATGATTTTTAGCAACGCATCGGAGGGACCTGGGATAAGCTTTTCGATGAACCCAAAAAAAGTCCTTTGTGGTCTTATAATACGCAAGATGGTAATTGTTTACTATATGGGCGCAAGCTAAATTTTGCGATTTTTGTACTTTAAACTGTCAAACTGGATAAAAATGCCCATTTTAGAAGGTTTTTTGATGGCGAAAACTCATATTAACCAATATTTATATTATACAGGGGGTTCTAAATCAGCGACCGTTTATGAAATAACTACCGCTGGCCTAATTGTTTACTATATAGGCGCACGCTAAATATTGCGGTTTTTTGTACTGTAAACTGTTAACTCGATAAAAATGCGCATTTTGAATCGTTTTTTGTTGGCGGAAACCCATTTTAACCAATATTTATATTACACAGAGCGTTCTAAATCAGCGACCGTTTATTAAATTATTACCCCCGTGGCCTAATTGTTTATTATATGGGCGCAAGCCATATTTTGAGATTTTTATATTTTAAAGTGTCAAACTTGATAAAAACGTGCATTTTAATTCGTTTTTTGATAGTGGAAATACAGTGAACAGTTTACTCTGGTTAATTGGCGTTAGTTTTGGTTAGTCTGAGTTTGTTTCGGTTGATCTGGGTTAGTTTTGGTTAGTTTGGGTTAGTGTTGGTTAGTTTGGGGTAGTGAAGAGACAAGCGCGCTTGTCTCTTAACTCTGGTTAGTTTTGGTTAGTCTGGGTTAGCTTCGGTTCGTCTGGGTTAGTTTTGATTAGTCTGGGTTACTTCTCGTTAGTCTGGGTTAGTTTTGGTTAGTGATGGTTAGTCTGGGTTAATCTTGGGTAGACTGAGTTGGTTTTGGTTAGTTTGGAATAGTGTTGATTTGTGTTATTATACGCAAGCCTGGGCGAAATCATTTGAATTAGTTTGTGTTAGTTTCATTTTAGCCAGTAAGAGGCGGCGTTAAGGGTAGGGCGAAATCATTTCGGTTGGGCTAGGTTAGCATTAGTTAATTTTTCGATTTGCCGAATTTTAGTTGGCTTCAAATAGTTTAGGTTAGTTTTAGTTAATTGCTTAGCTTTAGTTGGTTTTCTTTCACATTCGTTATTTAAAGCCATATTGGTTAATATGGGTTTCCGTCATCAAAAAACGATTTAAAAAGCGCAGTTTTATCGAATTTATCAATTTAAGGTAGGTACAAGAATAGAAATTTTAGCCTGCGCCCATATAGTAAACAATTAGGCCAGAGGTAATTATTTAATAAACGGTCGCTGATTTAGAACGCCCTGTATAATATAAATATTGGTTAATATAGGTTTGCGCCTTCAAAAAAGGATTTAAAATGCGCATTTTTATTGAGTTTAAAGTACAAAAATCGCAAAATTTAGCGTGAGCCCATATTATAGTAAACGAAATACTCATGACGACCGCTGGTGCAAATAGCTTACTCCGAACCTATGAAAACGTGGGTTTGATGGAGGGGGAAACACTATCCGTCATAAACGTCAAAAAACACATGAGATTTGAGATAAAATGTTCATAAGTTTGTCGAACAGCGAAGTGCAA
Source organism: Pissodes strobi (assembly GCA_016904865.1). Classification (NCBI taxonomy): domain Eukaryota; kingdom Metazoa; phylum Arthropoda; class Insecta; order Coleoptera; family Curculionidae; genus Pissodes; species Pissodes strobi. The sequence goes on from MU188866.1 coordinate 57,628, forward strand.
ATAAACCGAAATGTATACGTTTTATCAACAACAATGAGTGTATAGTAATA